>FLMG01004144.1:0-17920 GCA_900088475.1 Hyphochytrium catenoides
AAAAGCAGAGGGCCCGCCTTTCGAAAGCCACTGCCCAGGATTCTGCAGTCAGCTTTCGCACTCAATCAGATGATCCTCAACAACCTAACCATACAATGGGTTACTCTTTAGGATCCCAAGAGAAGTGCATTAGGAAGGCATCGCTGCCGCTTGTGCTACCTCTCAAAAGCTCAAGGTAATGCGAGTAAGACCCGTACATAACCGCAGCCCTCGCATCTGCCGATAGTAACACAGCTCATGTAGGAGAGGACAGCTGTGTGAGGAACACCGACTGCCTACCATTCCCACAATCTACTACATACCCAATTGGATCACAGAGGAGGAAGAAGAGACCATTGTTCAGTGCGTAAAGTCTGAAGCGTGGACTACGCTGCGCACGCGTCGTCTGCAGCGGTGGGGAGGAGAAGTTACATCCAGAGGTCTGGTCAACATCACAGAAATGCCACCGTGGCTCGAAGCTATAGGGAATGCTTTAGTGGACTTTGGCGTCACGTTTAGAGAGTCAAACAACGGCGAAGAAGAAGCGGCGGATGTTGGACCGAACCATGTTCTTATCAATGGTAAAGTGCATGCCATCCATCCGAACATTGAGCGGACTGCCTCATACTCAGAGAGAGCTTGTCACTTGCTTTGCTACGCACAGAATACCAGCCGTATCAAGGGATTTTAGGCCATACAGATGGACCACTGTATCACCCAAAGACTGCAACTCTCAGTCTAGGAAGTGACGCCATCATGACATTCAAGCGCAGCCGCTCGCGGGAGGACGCACCAGAAGAACTGGAACGCAAGGACGTCGACAGTCCGGACACCTTCTCTATCATCCTTGAGAGGCGGTCTCTGGTTGTTTTCAGTCATGAGGCATATACCAGTTACCTCCATTCGGTCGAACCCGAGGGTCTAGTTCTTGACGACATAGAGACTCTATGTATAGTAAACCTTCCCCATACTAGGTACCAAAAAGGGGACGTTCTTTGCAGAGATCTACGTTACTCGCTTACGTTCCGGCGAGTACCGGTCGCCTCATGTCATTGAGCGGGATAATATAGCAAATTGAATGAGAGCCATCATAGGCGCTACCCTATGTACAGCCTTACAAAAAGCCCATGAAAGGGCTATTAATGGCTCTCCATGCTACCCATGAAAGCAAACTATCTACACAGTGAGTGCAACACTAGCTACATGCTACCTACATCATATGTACATGGAGGAACAACCAGAGCCATCAGCGACGGCTCTGGAGCTATACAGCATAGACTATGTACAGGTGTACAAATCAACTCAATCGTCCGAGCCCTGCAATCATTCCACAACGAGAGACCCTTCCACGGTATAAGAAACCGGGCTACTTGGCACCCCGAAGTTGAACTGCATTTCAGAGGGCAGAATTCGGTCGAGCCTTCTGGTTATTACTGACTGCTTGCGGATTGTTGATCTTTCGAAGTCGTCGTCCATCAGAAAGTCGGCCTCAATGCGGCACGGTGTGGCATAGTCCGACTCGTCCGTCAGAAAGCTCTTGGGCGAACATGGAGAGATTGGAACTTTGTCACCTGGATGTGCAGTAATGGCAAGTAAATGGAGCTGCAAGATACGCCATTTATAAGAGGAAGACCGAGGGACTCACCTTTCTTTATAACACTTGGGTCGCACTGTAACACAAGGCCAGGTCGGTGGCTCACTTGTGAATTCGTGCCGACGGCGGCTTGAAGGGTGGAAATGGTCTCTGCCTGAGCTTGAAGTGCAGAGACGAGCTGGCCCAGTGTTGACTGTAGCGCTTCGAGCTTAGAGTTCATCCTCGTCTCAAAGCGGGCCAGGTCTATGTGTCAGAGCCAAGGGTCAGGATCTCACGGTTGATATAGGCTCAACTCAATATAGCTCTACAAACCTTCCAAGGTGACCTTTCCTGGAACCATCTTATTGTTCTTCATTCCATCACCATGGGTTTTTCTTTTGGAGAGTACGCATATGGGGTTGGTGAATGTACCGGCTATAGCCCATGGGTGGCCCTTGACCTTATCAGTATCAACCTCGATCTTAAGCTTGAAGCGTTGTCCATCCTTTCTCCTGCTAACCTGTAATAAAAGAATGCTATCAGCATACCAGCTTTTACATAGTAGTGAAACTTTTCATGCAACCTTTTCCAGTCTAAACTTGATGATAGCGCTTCGACTCTCAGGTTTTATCTCCAGCTCATCGAACTCGTTACCGACGAGCCTCAGTATGTCTTGGTCCCTGTCTTCCACGCGGACCTCAGACTCAAAATAAAGCGTTGCCTTGAGAGGTACAGGCACGAAATTTTCGGAGGGGGTCCGGAAGAGCTTTCCATTCTCATCGTACTCCACAAGAGTGACGGTTGTTGTCAAGAAGTTGGACTTTCCACCTGTCACAGACGACGCTTTGGTCCTTGGTCACATGGACTACTAGTTATCGAGCAGATCATACCTTCATCCTTATAAAACTCTGTATTAGGTTGTTTCATCACGATAAGTCTCCGAGATCCGGGCACCTAGATCGCGCAAGTGCACAGTTAATCTCCTCTTCAGCCCAGGAGGATGCCACGCGTTTTGAAAGCCAGGAGACAAGACTCACATCAGTAGGCACCACCGAGAGATGCTTCTTCAGAGGCCCGTGGAACTGTAGGTCACCTTGGCCCTTGCGCTTAGCCACTCGCTTTCTAGAGGCCATTCTGATGAAAGCTGAAGTCCACTACTACTTCAGCACTGTCAGTTCTTGGCTGGCTGCTTTGACGTCTCCCCTGTTCGATCTGGGCTTCAAGCCTGCTCAGTATCACTCTAAGCTCCTCGTCGTCTGCTCAAAGGCGTGCACAGCTCTCAGATCCCTGGCCAGAGCTCTGAAGACTGTGGAGATCTTAGCTGTAACAGGAAGAACGAAGTTTTGTCTTCCCTCTCGCACACGCCGGCTGCGCTCATCTACATGTAAGGTTGAAGAATGACAGCTATCCTAGGCGGCAAACACACGTCGTTATAAACGTAGGTTCTCATTCTTTTAGTACCGCGGCCTTTCTAAACCCAAGCTACTCACTTTTGCGTTTCTGTCTGCTCGCTAGGATTACCCCATCCGTGCAGATTCGTAATAGCCCTACGCGCCTCTGCTGTACAGCCAACCTGGGGCTGCAATGACAGACCTTTGTGCTCAAGCTCAGAGGGACTGATCATGGTACACAAGTATACAGTTACAGTTCTATGCCCTACCTACAGTAGACTGTATGCGGACTGTGGCTTTGGTCAGTGTAAGACAAAGCAAACAACGCCAGGTGAGCCAAGATCCGCTGGAGTACAATAGAGAGGAAATGTGGACAGAGACATGAGCGTTCTAAGTTCTACATTCTTCTTGCTTTATTTAGCTACAGTAACACAGTAACCATGACCGTCAAGATGGTCCATGAGTCATCCTCAAGAACTGCTTTCATTTGTGCTGCAGTTTGCTGTGAGCCTTCTTCTCCTCCGTGCTAAAAGTCCAAGTAACACCAGTGTCTTTGCTAGCTGGCCCTGTTTGCTTGGGGCTAAGAACTGGGTGGGCAGAGCATTTGCATCTTGCGTTTCTATCAGAAGGGCGAACTTGGTTCCACTAGGCTGCTCTGTCTTCATTGCTATTCAGGGATGACAAGGAGCAGAAAGGTCTTCTATAAAAGGCCTAGCACTATGAACATCATGAGAAGGGGGGGCCGCCATCGTCGAAATTTCTTGTGATCAAGCGTGACCTCAAATGACAGCTGCAAGGAAACATTGGAAATATAGTGCAATCTTTCTTAACTTACTCTTACAGTTAGACTAGTTAGAGAATTACGGCATTATTAGTGAAAGTATTGTCCAAAGTTCAAGCTAGACCTTCATCATCCTCCCTTCCCGCCACTTGTCGTACCCTGGATTCGTCGGAAACCATGGTGTTATAGGGGATATGCCATGATCCAGAGCGGATGGGTGGGCATCGTACACTGGACTAAGAAGATATCCATCAATTGGTCTTATGTGATTGGACAATGGGTACATGAGTTGAAGTTGTCCATGCCTATGGAGAATTCTATTGGATAGAACCCAAACGTCACTGCTCTTCTATTGGAGCAGAACTGGCAGATTTAGGCTTGGCGGTATACCATCAGCCAATAGGAGACGGCGTTTCACTGCACAGTGTTCAGTGCTTTCGCCTGATGCTGTACTTCTGCCACAGGATTCTAAATCTTCATGTCTCGAACGGCCATCGCAGCTGCATGACAGGAATCTTTGAGATCACTACTCAATCATCATTGCACCATCATGGCCATCTATGATTCTAATCATCAGCAACCAATCACCCACGAACTCCTGTTGAGCTTTACGGAGCTTGTCTTGTCTGCAATTCTTCTTCATTCTATGTCTCACAGCTCTCAACACGATGCGTCGGCCCTATCTAGTTCTTCTTCAAATCCTCAAGAGAAGTATGTTTCAATCAAGCTAATAATTGAGTGCGCAGCACAATGAGATAACGATAGAAGCACTACTAACTACTACTACTACCTACTGTTATTGTTAAAGTCTGCTGGTGGAGGAGGAGGGAAATAAAGTAGGCCGGTGATGAGTGATGAGTACCGGTGATGAGTGATGAGTACTGTTACAAGTACCACTGTCACATCCATTTAGAATACAACTCAAAGGAGACCAGTCATCATTGTCGTCATGCTAAGTTATATCTCTCGTTGCCACTCTATTGTTGTAGCAACCCCATCATCGTCCTTCGCGCGATGAAGACAGAAATAGAAGAAGATAGATCACTAACTACCGATCTCTTTGTGAGTAACAGTAACCTCCGCAATGACAGCAAAAGAAGAAAGATCATTACAGATCTGTGCAGGTAAGGATCTTCGTATGATGAGAATGGTGTACTTAGTAAGGTAGTAGCGGTACCCGTGGATGATGCCCACCAAAACAAGACTGAGCCTTATTACCTCTACCTATTATGCCCTTCCTTCCTCCGATCAGCGGTAAATTTATATCCTCCGAAGCTCCTCGCACTTGTCACTGTGCTTGTTTACATTCTCGGCAAGACGAAGGCAAGATGAAGCGACCACAGAGTACTTGTTTTTGTTAATGAAATATACCTCTTCTTCATCATAATAGCATCCAATGTAGTAGGTTAATAGCAACCTGGGCCCAGCCATCCATAATTCTCTTACAACTCTTCTCCGCCCTACTATTGGACGTATGAGGTAGTACCCGCTAGCGTGCCATTTTTTTTTCGCTTTTAACAAAGATTATATAACCCAAGTTTCGCTCAAGACAGAGGCGTGAAGCAGGGTCCTCAGCATCGTGTTAGTTATAAAGAGTTGTTGCCAATTCGCGCAGCACTGGAGGAGGACCCTTTAATAGGTGGTCTTTAATAATGACTCTTTATTCCTCTTGTTTTTTTCTTAGGTTATTCACCAATTATCATAAACTAGCAGGCATCATAAGTAGCATTTCTTCTTCTTGTCTCTAATGCTGTTGAAGTCTAATGGCCCTTTCCTCCTCCATATGTTGCGCCTAATGGAGGAATACCCCTACCATGCCGCCTCATTATTGAGTCATCGCTGCTCTGATTGATCGCCTCATTTTGTCCGATGCCTAACCCCAAGAGGAAGAGAAGACCATCTTTGCCCTCTTGATGATGATGATGATGATGTTCTTTCAACAGATGTGGAGGTGTCAAGTACAATCGTCAAGAGTTCATTACCACCAGGAAGGTCAACTAATATAGAAGTATACTCCGTAAGAAGCAAAGGAGAGAAGGAATGGCACGATGGTACGGAAAATCACAAAAGGATTTTTTGCTCGCTAGTTTACGTATCAATGTGAGAATCGTGTAACGGACATTCGGGTGGGGCAGAGGAGTGTAGTAACGGCCTGCTTTGGTGGTTCATAGAGGTAACTAAGGCACGGCAGTACCAGAAGGAAGTGAAGCAGCTTTGCAAGCAGCTGAGAGTCAAGCAGCTTGATGAGGAAGAAAGAAGTAGAAGAAGCTACCAGGAAGCGTCTCTCTGTGCTATGAGTGGCGAGGAGGGGTAAGAAGAAAGAGGGGACGATTCCCAGCACTCTTGCAGACGACGTCAGTGATGACTATGGGTCATCCGGGCCTGTCTTAAACGTCTTCAGACCCCTTGAAGGCCGCCGACAAAAGTAGTAGGCGGCCTTGCATTACGACAAGACGTTGTCTCTGCGCTAATTTTCATAAGTTGTTGCAGACTGATAACATAAGACCTGCATTGTCTATGCTTGAGGACGACGGCGACAAATAACGGAGATTGCTCCACAAAAAGGCCAAGACCGACTACGAGGATTACGACCTGCCAAGTCGTCAAAGAAGAACACACTCCTTATCTACTTCAGCGGCGGGGCAGGGTGGGACGGCGATGTGAGCTGCACCAATCTCTTTAACTTCACACGCGCGCGATATGATCTTTCCTCCATAGTGTCGTCAAGTTTGTGACGATGGGCTTCCGTTATTACATGTTGACGACTCTCAGTCCTGAAAGCTTAGAGAGAGATCTTCTCTTCCCAGTAGACCCGAAACGGCCATCCGGTTACTCTTTCCTCACTTCTTCCATCGCATCATTGTAAAGGGACACATTCCACAAGTGCAGTTGAAAGATCAAAGGGGAAGCAGCAGCGAATCAAAAGGCTTGCCTTTCTATGAAGGTTGGCGGTCAGGTGAAGCTAGCACCTCACGACCTCCTCCGATCCACCCTGCATGGCTCCGAATAGCCAGCTTTCTCCCGGGCTTCAAAGTCTTTGAGGCTCCTCCTCCTACGTGTCACTTCACGAAAGGGCATGTAGGCTTCCTTATTGTCATCAGGACAGCAGCCAGCTCTTGGCAAAAGCATCCTAAACTGCAGCACAATAACTGGCTCTTGGCCCTGAAACCCTACAACGTTACTATGAACCCAACCGTGGAGCTCGAAGATGTTGACGAGGATGAGAATGGTCAGCTTGAAAGATCAGGACGAACAGCAGCATCAACTCTTCCACGTTCGTGGCCCCTGAAAAAGTCCAAGCCAAACGAGGCGTCACGTGATGGTGCTGTGGCCTTCGAGTCTTTCTTGGCCTTTCTCCAAGCGCACCCACCCGGAAGCTTGAGCGATTCGGTCAGTCAAGACTATCTTCTCGAAATAAAAGGTTTACTCGAGCTCCACGGTGTGCCAGAGCCAGCTTCTACTTATACCAACCAGTGGGAAAGCAAGCCAATCGATGGTCAACCGCCGGGAATAAGTTCGTCACCGGCTCTGCAACCTATAAAAGCTACGTCTTCCAGTTATGCTCCAGCGCACATGAATATTATCATGCCAGGACCTCCTCAAGCTGCGCAGACATGCGGCACCATGCATCGAAAGATGGCCCTCACACACTTCCAACCAGTTGTGCCTTCCCTTATCAACTCTCATAGAAAAAAGGTCAGTCGAATACTCGTGGCTGTGAACCCACACAGAGTACTGACTAAGGAGCAGAGCCAGACTACCGTGATGATGAGGCTCTGCGGACCTAGAGTGGCTGCGGCGTGGTTCCGACATAAGAAACTAATGGCCATACTCAGTCAAGGCGTTTGGTGGTTGGATGTGGTGCTTTACTACCTGCTAGTGCTTGACTTTCTTTACGCGGATGCATTCCCTACGGGACCTTTGATTGCCGCGGGAATGTATGGTCTGGTGAAGATCTATTTGACAGTCAGCAACTTCGCTATCATGAACTTCAAGATCCTGAAAGAGATCACGAGAACATTTGACTGCGTATACCTGTTTATGGAGCTCCTACTATTCGGCCTCTCGTACTGCGCGGTTAGGTGCTTCAGTGTTCAGTCCGTGATCTTTATCATATTCCTGTTCGGCTCCTTTGTGATGATTATCTTCTACGACAGCTATCCTCTTAGGACAAGGCAGTCGTCAAGGATAATGTTCGCTTTCTGCGCACTGATGGCGGCGAGCATACTCGTCGTCCTATATGCCAGGCTCCCATCCAACATTTGCTACTACCGCTTCTCTTTTTCCAAGGGCCTGGTCTTACCTGAGGAAGACGGCAGCGAGTGCCAACTACGGAAGCGAGAGCGCTTCACATTTTGGGTGTACGATTTTTGCCTTAACCGAGGCTTTACAGTTCTCTTTTTGAATCTCAAGATTGCCTTTGCCGTGATGAAGCATCCCGATGACTGTGTGATTCTTAAGAGCAGAATCCGCCTTATTGAAGAGCATGGAAACAAGTCTCATAAGGCTGCCCAACAACGTTCCTAAGACTAAGTAGCAGTAGCTGGCTACCTGTATTCAATAAATGCTATCTGCTTTTAATGTCTAAGCCGAGGTGACCCAATAAAGTCGTGACCCAAGAGGATGTGTCTTGAACTATTGGCGAGGAAACAGAACTTTATTCTGTGGCGCAACCCCACAAAGCCGGGTAACGGACTAGAAGAGTCTTCTTTTGTAGCCTTGAAGCACAATATGGCGTGGAAGGGGTCAGGAGTCGGCGGCCGAGGAAGAGAAGACTTAGCTCGTACGTGCTGAGACTTCGAAGTGGCAAACGATCGCGGCAATGGATGGTATCAAAATCTAAAACATAGGAGAGGCAGCAATTGTGCTTGATCTCTTTTATGACGAAAGCGCTGCCGAAGATTCGGGGGGCAATCAAAGGGAGTTTCTGTAAGTGGTTTGGAAGCTCCTCCTGCCGTTGTCGACAGAAACGCACTATTGATTAGTAGAGCGAAGTCTCTGTGTTAAGAGAGAATACGGTCCTGTCGAGCAATGGGGATGAGCTAATCGTCAGCCCGAAGTGCAAGAGTAGTCCAATGAGATGATGTTCCCACGATATAGCAGTGCTTGTGTGAGCTGGATGCGTAGTATAGACAGCCAGCAGCAGAACCTGAACCCTATTCTATTGGCAGATGCAGATTGTTCTTTCGTCTGTCATTCTGATAGATACCTTTAGGGTGACATCAAAGGCTGGTGGTTGCTGCACAATAAACCAGAACCTTCAAAGAAAGACATATCTCTCTGTCTCCCCTGCCTCCAGAGTGGCGGCGTTGCTTACAATGGCCTCACTCTCTGTTATTTCATCTGAACGGACAGCCGATCAACGACCGAGCTGTCTATCCTGGTAGACATACGGCGAGATGGAGGCGATACTGCAGAATGGATCGCACTTCACGCCACTCTTGCGACATTAGCAGAAGGTGCTCGAAGTTGCTGCTTTCTTCATGGAGGACATTGACCCATAACAATGACCGCCGTTTTTCAAATCTGACCTTGTGTCAACCGGGCACCTGGTGCGTGTTATGTGTTCCTACGCCTTCTTATTCTAATAACGCTCAGATGTGGCCGCTAACGTCCGTAAGAGAAATTTGCGCTTTCGGAAGATTCCTTGGGAATTATTGGATGATGGCTTGCCTTCGGTACTCCTCGAGAATGAAAGAATCGCGACAAATCAAAGGATCCAGCCGCTTTTTATTCTTTCTGAGTTGAACAGAGCCCACGACTTCAGGAGTCTAGGAGGTCCTTTTCTAACAACATGGACAGGGGCAGAGGATGAAACCCACAAGAAGTGCAGAAAGAGCCGCTAACGATCAATAACAGGAAATGAAGCCAACCACCAAGAATTGTGAACGTAGGTCTCTGTCATTACACCAGAGAGCCTCACATTCTGCGTCGGTTGAGGCGCATGTAGTGAGGTCTGACGTGAGATGCAGTTCTGAACTCAGTTCTGGACCTTGTTTCCCTTGGGCTTCCTTCGTTTCTCCTGCAACTCCCGCTCTCTTTCATCTCTCATCAGACGACTAGGCAATTTCTTCTCAGCATCCCCCTTGCATCTGTGTGATTTACACTGTCAATGGCATGTACAGGAAGGAGTCTCTAGAAGCTCTGTTTCTCAGCATCAATGGCTGGTGGGTTGCATCATCAAGGTCTAATAGTATCTCAAAGCGAGACCTGGCCATGGCCACAATATGCCTTAGGAGCTTGTCCACTCCCTTCCCAGCTTCTCGGCTTTCCTCTTCCCAACGATAGCGCGATGCGCTCAATCGGTGTATGCAGTTGATCACCACTTTCCTCTTTTGTTAGTGGTTTTCTTCTATAAGTTAGTTCTGCAAATACCCCCTTGTCGACTCACAGTTGATTGACGTCAAAAAAGTATGCCGCAATTGCTGGGCTGACCTGTGCTTCCTCCTGGAGGGCTGGAGGATGTTTCGGGGTAAGAACTCTTAGCGGTCTAGGCACGTCGGCCTTCCACGAGAGGTCGATAGTTGAGGAAAGCCAATAAAGAGAGCAATCTCACCTTTCCTCCTGGCCATGAACGACCAGGCGCTGTATGCAGAACAACAAGACCTAGAGCGCCGACTTCGAGACCTAAAAGCCACAAGGCAGCGTAATGATCCTGAAATAGGAGACATATTGAATAGCCTGGGCTCGGTGGCAGTAGAGTTAGGTGACTACGAGGATGCCAGGTACCGGTTTGAGGAGGCGCTTACTATATATCGCGACTTCTATGGTGAGAGTACCCACCCGGACATTGTGGCGACCCTTAATGATCTGGGGGTAGTCCTGGCCTTCATGGGTGAACACGAAGCCGCAAAGGACCAATTTGAAGAGGCCCTCGTCGAGCTAGAAGGCATCAAGCCGAGAGACTACGCGTCTATAGTGAAGACTTTGAAGAACTTGGCTGGTGCGTACACTGACCTGGCCAACTATGCCACTGCCAAGAAGAGGTATGATCAGGCCCTAGAGCTTGAAATGGCTACACTTCCCGCAAACCATCCGGATATCGCCTCCACATTGAGCAGCCTAGGGAGAGTTCTCCGGTAAGTGGGACGCGAGGTGGTTTCCTTCTACGCTTCCCCGGATCATTGCGCTTCTCCGCATCTATAAACGTTCCCTTCTTCGGCTCCCCCTCTTCTGCTTTAGCTCTCTGCTGAGTAGGCTCCTGGCTTCATTCACTTCGTCTACCCTAACGCTACATTCTTAACGTTCTACCTCCAAATGTTAAATCAACGGTAGTATCCTAACGCTCATATTTCAGATATGCGGGAGACCATGCGTCAGCGAAGAAGAAGTTTGAATATGCATTGAAAATTCGATGTGAGAACCTGCCACCCAACCACCCTAGCATTGCGGCTGCGTTCACCAATATGGGTACCGTGCTACAAGACCTTGGGCAATTCAAGGATGCTAAAATGCAGTTTGAGGCCGCCCTGAAGATTAGGCAGGTCCAGAGGCAACCAGCGGCAATGGGGGTCACGCTTGGCAAGCTTGCTGGACTTCTGCAGGCGATGGGAGACCACGCCGGCGCTAAGAAGAAGTATGAGCAAGCGCTGCAGACTCTACCGCCGGACCATAGCTGCATTGCTGACTATCTTGGCAGTCTTGGCTGCGTCATGAGATCTCTTGGAGATTTAGCGACAGCTAGAAAGCGACTGGAGCAGGCCCTGGGTTTAAAGAGGACGACCTTGCCACCGGAAGACATCTCCATTGCTAACACCTTAAACGATTTGGGTGGTATCCTTCACGCAACTCAAGATTACAGAGGTACTGCTGGAATCTTCACTATCAAGTGAACTTGTGTCAGAGTTGCACCTTGCACCGCGGACCCACAGTTCCTCCTTTGTGTTCATCGCTACTTCTTTATGGTACTATAGTCTTTATCTCTTATAAGCTGTATTGACCTCCCTTTTTCTCTTCTCCAACAAACGGGAGGACTCACTCTTCTCTACTTCTCTGTTTTCGCATTCGTTGAATAGGTGCTAAGAAGTGTCTGAGTGAAGCACTGAGAATTCGAAGGCTTAAGCTCTCGCCCAACGACCCTGAAATTGCCGCTAGCTATAACAACTTGGCATTAGTCCTCCGAACTCTCAACGAGAATGAAGAGGCTCGCGAGACACTAGAGAAGGCTCTCAGCATTCAAAAGCGGACGTTACCTCCTAATCACCCAGATCTTGGCATGACAATGAACAACTTGGGCAGGGTCCTTTATATCTTGGAGCAGTATGAGGAGTCCATTGAGTACCTCGAAGACTCCCTGAACATCATGCAGTCATCTCTGCCAGCAGAACACCCTGGTGTGGCACAGACAAGACGCTTAATTCAGTATCTTAGGAAAAAGCGGGCATCTAATCAGTCACAGAGCGACTATGGTGGAGGATCTCTCACTGATAACAACTATAGGCAGGACCAGGACAACTACCGATACTCTACTGCCATAAGAGGTCCAGGTCCTGGCGGTTCTCGCCAGGTATCATTGGAAAGTAACCCTCGATATGGCAATACGAGGGGTGGACAGGGTTACTCTGATGACCGACGAGGCGGAGGCTATCGTGGTGGGCGTAGCCCCAGAGATCCTTACGGCACCAATCCTGCTTTTCGGGGATATGAGGATGCTGATTATGGGAGGAGAAAAGGCTATCAGAGGCAGGAATCTGGCTATAGCAGTCCACCTCGAAATTTTGATCCGGATGCTTTTCCTAAGCGGCGTTATGATCCTACGGGACTGGCCAATGCCTATATTGAAGGCCAAGTGCCAGACTCTTCTAGATACAGAGAATAGCGGCAAGGGACCTCAGATGGCAGAGGCCTTGCTTAGACATAGATAGGGGCCAAGAGTTGTCCTGTGCTTGGTGGTAAGGACGATCTGGAGAGATGGATGTCAAAGTAGATCAAGCATGTTCGTCTGTGTGTCAGTTATCCCTGTCGCCGGACCGGTCAACCCTGACCTGTCTGTGTATGATTATTTAACGATATTACCATCTACCCACAAGTCTTCTGAGTGTAGGGTTGACTGCTGCCTTCCTCTAACAGCGACCTGACTAAAAAATCCTACACAACCCAGCACTTCATCTGTCAGGCTGGAGAACGATGCCGGCATTCTGGCAAAGAGTCCAGAAGAAGGTGGTTGACCCCGATCGTGTCATATTGCTCTGCGCCCCACCCCCAGCTGGAATATGATGTGGCGATAGAGTCATAAGCTCTTGGAAGGGCTATCAACAGCCTCTCTGGCGCTCCCGACGTCTGAATAGCAGAATAGCAGCTGCCGGTCTCATTGCCGTGTACATGTGGTGTCCTGCGACTCGGACTAAGTAAGTTCAACAGAGCAGACATGTGGTCCTCTACATTCTGCTATGAGGTCATGAACTATGCCCGCAAAACAGGCTTGAAGGTAGTGAAGACCATAGAGAAGGAGACCTATCGCCTTCCATCTTGATAAGGACGGTAGCAGAGACAGAAGACATGGAGAAAGACAAGATGAGGATGAAGATGTTGCTAATATAATAAAATGAGGATGAGGATGGAGTGCCGCTTGGAAGGCAGGCCAGGCCGTTCATGCGGCCTTTCGAGTGCTGTAGACGGGCAAGTGTGACTGCGTGAATTTAGCGGGGGCCTTTCTTCGGCAGTTGATAAAAACACAGATGTATTGATGGAGCCAGCCGAAAAGCACTTGAAATACCGAAAGCAGCAACTTGAAGGGTTATCATATAGAGCGTGATAATGATTATCGGTCAGGCCCGCAGTAACGTCCGTTCTGATAATCACGTGTCGCTACTATGACTGGATCAGAAGGGTCAGCCAAGCTTTGTGGGCTTCCATGACAAGACACTGAGGAAGGACGATGAAGGGAAAGGCTGCGCTCGATGTAAAGCGAAGCTTTTCAGCTCCCAACATCCTCCGCTCCGCACTGCTCTTCATACATTGTGCTAACGGATCTGAGCAAACAGGAGCTGCGGTCTAGGTTCGGCCTTTTGACCTCGCAGAGCCCAAAGAATAGCCTTGGCTGCACGATTGCCTAGCCACCCACTTCTCACTTGCTAGCTTTTAGAGTTAGCATCGCTGGTCCCTGGCTGTAACGTCGGAAAGTGGAACAGATGCGGGCCGTCCGAAAACTCCCTGGCAGCCATGCCGGACAGCTCGCTCGACGGGACGTTTCGCCACTGCTAACATATCTGCTGAGCCGACGTCCGTTCAGTACGGAAGCCGTGAGGCCGCCTCAGTCAAAGTCAAAGCCATTATCCAGAGCGGGCACTCCGCGAGAAGATGTCCTTGCTTCGATTGACATCCTTGATCGGGGCACACTCGTAGAAGTTGTAAGCACTCTTCATCACCCATGCCTTGTCTTCTTGAGACTGTTTAGAGACTTCTCCCGGAATACCTTTGAAGTCTTCTTTGTAGCTCTTCCCTTGTCAGCCTATTGTCTCTGCAAACCGAATTCTGATGAGGGACTGAAGCTAAGTTTACTGGTCTTAGGACATAGACGGACTAGATAATCTCGGCATAGGGTACGGAACCTATACGACTGCATTCGGCAAGACATTCACAATCAAAGTCAACCGTAGGTGTCTCACCTTTGTGTATCCAAGATTTGTCGTCCGTTGTACCCTCATATTGCGCTCTTGGAGGCCTCTGAACTCTGCCTGGCTACTCTCTGCTCAGTAAGATGACGGTCTGACCCTGTTTTATCTTTTCAGGTGCCATTCCAGGGCAGAAGGTGCGAGCATTTGTCCTTGGTATGGCTGACTACCTAACCGCTGTAGCTGGCATCAACGAAGTGCTTCGAGAGACGGAGGACAGAGTAGAGCCAGTCTGTCAGCACTATAAGGACTGTGGAGGCTGCTCTCTTCAAGAAATCCCTTATCAGAGGCAGTTGGAGCATAAGACCCGGTTGGTGAAGGATGCCTGCATCAAGATAGTAGGCGAGAAGGAAGCCGAAGCTGTGCGTCCTATTGCGGGCATGCGAGTCCCTTACAGGTTTCGGAACAAGATGGAGTTTTCTTTTTCAAGTCGTATATGGACCCCAAGGGCTGAGACTGAGGCTTCGAAGGAAGACTTCAATGGTGGCGCTCCTAGGAATGATGGGAGAGGAGAGCTGGAACTTATAGAAAAGAGGACAGAGGACGAAGGAGTCGTAGAGGACAGAGACATCGCAGGCTCAGGGAAGGTGGAGAACAGAGAAGAGTCATTATCATCAGATGACGTTACAAGCGCGGACCAGGCTGACTATCATAAGAACGTGAGAGTGGGCCTGGGACTGATGCATAAGGCCGGAGTCGTTCCCAGAGGCTACAAATGGGATCGCAATCAGAGAAGAGCGCCTAGGAAAGTGGTAGAGATACAGCACTGTTGGATCTCTCCTCCGGCTTTTAGCGAGATCGTCGCCACTGTGAGAGAAGAAGCCAACAAACTAGGCTTGCAACCTTTCAACAGTTGGCGCAAGAAGACGGGAGGCTTTTTGACCAATTTAGTCCTACGGAGAGGGCATTTTGAGGGGGAGATGCACATCATGGTGGACATTGTAACTTCCTACAAGGCACCGGAAAAGATCAGACCCATAGTCGACGCACTGGAGAGGGTCGAGCTGGAGGACGATGCTAATGGGATGAAGGTTGTCATAAAGTCCATAGTCAACAGGGTGGACGAGCGTGCTAATCGGCATCTTGAGAATGTGAATAGGGACTGCTCATTGACTGTTTTCCGGGGAGAACCTTACATCCATACGGAGTTTCTAGGTAGGATTTTCAGGATATCTCCAGTCTCCTTCTTCCAGACAAACTATCAGATGGCGTCACAAATGTTTTCCTATGTTGTCAAGAGCTGCCAGGCGGTCCCAGGACTAGACAGAGCCGTAGTCTGGGATCTGTTTACCGGCACGGGGGTCCTTGCTATTTGCGTGGCTCCGTGGGTCCACCAGGTTTTTGGTGTGGATGTAGTTCATGAGGCCATTGAGGATGCCAAAGTGAACGCGTCGCTTAACCATCTCGACAACGTGCAATTCTTCCGGTGTGACCTGAACAGTACGAAGAGTAAGGCGCTGGAGTTATTACGAGGCCTTCCAAGCCCAGATATTGTCATCTTAGACCCTCCTCGATCGGGCGTTGGCACGACATTGCTCTGGGCGTTGAACACCTTACGGCCTAGACGAATTATCTATGTCGCTTGCAACCATGAAGTGCTGATGAAGGACCTGAAGCTGCTGTGCGAGCCAAAATATGGGTCTTATGACCTCACTGCCTTGCAACCCTTTGATATGTTTCCAAATACGATGCACATCGAGGTCGTGGCCGTGTTGGATCTGAGACGGTAGAAGCATAATGCAACGATTTGTTCTTTGGCAAAGAGACTCCTTTCCTCCAATATAGTCCTTCCTCTCTCTGCCGCTATTTAAGTATCCCCCGACCTGGGTAATCCGTCATGGTCTAGGATCCCATCTCTCTTTCCCATTTATCCTCGTGTTCCCCCTGCTCGCACCCGCCGGCTTAGGTTTCACTTCTGCTCCTTTCAATTCCCTGAAAGGGCTGGCTAAGGTTAGAACGAGCTGTCTTTAGAGGGGTTGTCCTTTGGAAGTGATGGATGTCCCCAGTAAATGACGGTGTCGTTTGAGACAGAGACGAAAGAGGTAACTAGACAGCACTGGCCAGATAGGGTGATATCAGCGATGAGGCTGTGATCACGTTGGCTCACTTATTCGTAGAAGAAAATTCCATTAATTTAGCTGCATTAGCTTAGGGTTGCCCAGTCGATTATGGGAAACACCTTCATATACTGTGCCGCAGTCTTAACTGCAAGTCACGGGTGAAAGACAAAGGCCCAGGAAGGGAAGGGCGTGCCAATCTGATGAAGAGGTTGGCACAGAGAGAAAAGAGAGAGAGGAAAAGTGCGAGGGAGAGCTGTATCTTTCTGAGGCCTAGGCCATAAGTGGAGCCGTGATCTGGATCTCATTCTTCTTCCTCTCACTCTGCAAGACCACCCTTGCATCTACCCGCAGCGGGTCCAGTGCCACCACCCAAGCCATCTGCTCGGCCTGAGTGGAGGCTTGAAACTGATGCAGTGCGGTAGAGGGTGATGACGGAGAGGACGAGGACGAAGCCAGCCAAAATGAAAATGGAATGCCTTGGACAGCGTCTGCTGGGTCCACGACGACCTGGAAGTGCCATTATGAATAGAAAAAGGTGGTAGGAGTCAGCGCCAATAGGCAGCCAATGACAGAGGATGGTATAGCACCCACGAGAAGGAGCGATACAAGAAAGCAGCTCTCAACCAAGAGTGAAACTGAGACAGCGCACAGGTATCATAACAATAAAAAAAATAAAAGCGAAGAGGTAGCATAACTCGTTGGAGCAAGGTGGAAGGGAGCTGAGCCAAGAGAATGGATGCATCAAAATCAAACAGGGCCAGCGTCTTATTTAGATAGCATGGAGCAGCATCGATATAATGAACGGCACAGAAAGGGGGTGCACAACCGCCTCATGCTTTCCATGTTCGAAAAGGATCCACGTCCCCTCTTTCACCTACCTGATATCTGCTGATGTCCAGCACGCCGGCCGCCTTGCCTTTGGAATACTCCTTATAGATGTAGAGGAACGGCCGCTTCAGCACTACCCAGCGCCTCTTCCAATCTCCTCCTTGCGTCGTACCTCCTCCGCCTACCAGCCTTCGTGTCGTGGGCTTGGCGCTAGGAAGTGTGAGCGGTAACGAAGACGAGCTTCCTTCTGCTTTTAGCATAAGGAAGCCACACATGTCCCCTGCATCGGCGTCAGAATGGCCATGATCGTTCACCTGATGGTCTGGCAGGGCGGCTAGCAACTGGAGAGAGAACGTCGTCAAAGATGAGAAAGAGGACCATACGCAAGAGGGATACCAATGGAGGCAGAGGAAAATCGAAGACAGAAACAGATATATGAGCGGAAGCGTTAACGGAGCAGGCAAGAAAAGGATAGGCGCAGAACTAAGCAATAACCCGTTATCCAGAGAGATTGTCTATCATATGAATTGAGGTGCAAAGAAAATCCGTAACACCAGCGACTGAAGCGTAGTCATAGACGTAGCTAAAGGGTAGCCGCTTCATATCAGGGTCTGATGCGACAGAAGGACACGTCAAAAACTAGCAGAAACGCCGAGAAGCGTACCAAGTCGCCTGCGCCCCTTCTCTCTCTTTCT
>FLMG01004144.1:17982-30506 GCA_900088475.1 Hyphochytrium catenoides
GTAAACAGAGCCATGTTTCCCCTGCACAGCAGGCACCCCTCGCTCCGTAAGAGATGTGAGGTTGAAAGAAGGAGACGAATCTCCTTGGTGTCCACTTTCACGGCGGAGATCTGGGCAGGCATTCAAGAGAGATTGCCTCTCATTTTCAAGCTGAAGAAGACAGTAAAGCCGCTTTTGTGCTTTGTCGTGCCTCTCAAACATCGCCTTCAGTAAGATCTGCTTCAGCTCTTTCTTTCCTATTCCTGAATCTGTTTGACCATCACTATTGGCAGTTTCTCCATGAAGCGATGAGAGGAGGGCATGCAGAGACGCTTCCTTCGTCTCCAGTACTTCGACCGTGAACCAGCTCCCAAGGTGCTGCATTCTGCTGAATTCTTCTCTTTCCCACTGAACTACACTACTCTGTCCCCTCTTTCTTCCTCCTGGGTGGGCTCGCTCTCTTCCTCTCAACCTCAGGTTGCTACTCCAGTGCTCTGTATAGACTTTAGCGACAAGAGGACGCGAGAGAAGTACCGGCAGCGCAGATGACGTGCATTTGAAGGCCACGGAGATGTGAAACTTCTGTCTCTCTCCCCGTTGGCACTCGACGCCTCGCAGGATTGTGCAGCCCGGCTATAATGGCGGAGAGACACGTCGAGATGAGATGGATGACCATGGCATTACAAAGCAAGACAGACGTTCGATTGCGAGTGTGAGGGGGAGAAAGAAGGACCTATTCTTATACTGTACGAGGGAGGACAGACAGATGGAACCATTGGACGCAGTGACAGAGAGCAGTACAAGGGTCTTTTAGAAGGAAGATCTTTAATAGCATCGATGGGGCAAAGGATTAGAGCACTTATTGGGGGCGAAAGACTCAAAAAGCACGAGCAAGATGGAGACAAAGGGAGAAGGCTCAAGCCAGAGGATAAGTAATACTTGGCATGGTATCATCTCACCTCTAGCTCGCAGAGAACAGTGATAGAACGACCTTGCTTGTCCACCTTCACATCACTTATGGGAAGAGTCTCGCTCTCCTGCCAATCATAGAACTCCTTGCCGTCTGCCTGGCTTCTGTCTACAGCTTCGACTTCCCTTCCCATAAGAGGGAGAGAGAGAGGACCCAATAGCTTCGTACTGTTTTTTCTCACCCTCTCTTTCCCTCTCCGGCCAATACGCAGCTCTTCCACGGATTCGAGCGAGAAGGGCTCATGGTCGGACTGCATGAGAGTGACCACCAGTTGCAAGGGACGGCCCTTCAATAGGCGAAGGCTACCGTCATCCTGCAGGCAACGCAAAGGAGTACAACCTCAGCTTTCTAGCACGTCCTTTCAATCTCTCTCTCTTCTCAGTCTCTCAATTTGTCCATCGCTTCTCTCCCATGTGCTCCTCTCAATACTAGTTTCCCATTTTCTCTGACCTTCACAGGGACCGGCAAGAACTCCTCCTGGTCCGTCTTCGCTCTTACGTCAACGGAGAGGAAGAAGTCATGGAAGCGGGATGAAGAAAACGCGACCACGGATGATAGGGCGCCAAAAGCTCTGTAGAGAGAACAGACAGACAGTCACACACACACACAGAGAGAGAGACAGAGAAAGAGAGACAGAGTGACAGAGAGACAGAGAGAGATATATGGGAGGAGAGTAGTAGAGAGAGACAGGGGGCCAGCCAGATGAGAGAGCCAAAGTCAGCCAAGTTGGCGTAGGGAGTGGATAAAGAATTTTGTTCGGCGATGAGATCAGTAGGTTCTATATATGACACAGCCAACGCAGAAAGACGAAGATACGGAGACAAGGTTGGAGGTCCTCTTCGCTGGTTTGGAATAGGACCGCCATACCTCTCATCTATCTTGCAGCTGGGCACCATGCTTCTGCTAGGGATCTTTGCTTTGGATCCGTGGACCAGTGCCCCACTGAGAATCTCTTCGTGGTCGCGTCCCGGGAAGTGGGGAGCGCCAGACGGAGAAGGGAGAGAAGAGGAGGGAGAAGACGGTACCGGGAGACCAGGAAGCACAGGTAGGCCTCTTCCCCAAAGATGCAGAGATAGAAACCCTTGATCAAGGTACTGGAGGAGCTCTTCGGAGTACTCTGCTTGCAATGACGCGTCGTGTCTTAAAGGGCAGCTCGCATCCGAGGGATTGCAGGGCACGCTAGACGTGTAGCTGCGACCAGGAAAGGACAACAAACAAAGCCCGGAGAACGTCAGAGCAGAGCAGCGCGTCAAAGAGAGATTGCAAATTATGAACTTATACGTAACAAAAGGCAAAACGAGAGAAACAGCGACAACACTATACGGGGAAGATGACGTAGGGCAGGGACCTTAGCTCAAACGTCTAAATAACGGAGAGACAGAGAAAAGGCCAACCACACAGCTGGAACATAGAGGAGGCACAAGGCAGAGAGCGGACGAGAGACACAAAGAGAGAGAGACACACATAGAGACACAGAGGGAACAAAAGTAGGAGAGAGAGAACTCGAGAGCGAATGGAAGTAAGTGAGAGGGTGTGAGAGGGAGTGAGAGAGAGAGAAGAGAGAGACAGAGAGAGAATGCACTAAATCAAAGGAGTCAGAGACGAGAGAGAGAGATGCACTCTACCTTGCATTTTCCTCCTGCCAGAATCTATAACTAAGGAATATCTCCTCGAGGTACAGCGACTCCAAAGCTGAACTTCCTGTTGATGCAAAAACGAAAGAAACCTCTGTGATCAGAAAGGAGGCCGAGAACCCCTCTGATCCCTGAGTATCCAGAGTCGAACCGGACAATTGCAGCTTGACTGTGGCAATCTAACAAGAGAATCAGGTCAGTGAATCTAAGAGAAGCGTCATGGAGAGACCAGGAGAGACTAAAGACAAAAGGAAGAAAACAATGAGACAGTATAGAAAGGAAGGAGTGACAGGGTCAAAATTGTCAGAGCTGAGAGTGATGCAGGGGGTTGATGAATAAGACCAAGCAGCACTCTCTTAACTGAGAAATGGAAGGAACAGTTTCAAAAGCTGGAAAAAAACGTTACCTGCTGTCCTCTAACATCAAGGACTGGGAGAGAGAGAAGGAGGGGAATGCTCTCCCTTGTTCTCTCTTTTAGGCAGGAGAGCGATAAATAGGCAGCTCCAAGCTGCCTCACATGTTCCAGACTTTCTCTTAGGGAAGGCTCCAGCGTAATGAGTAGAGACGAGGAGAGGTTCTGCTCCTTTGGTTCTCCTCTCGCTTCTCCTACGCTGTCCATGAAGCTGAAGGAGAAGACGCGTGGTTGTTCCGCCGCCGTCTCAACACCAGCGGAGCCCATAATCCGAGGAGTTCCTCCTCCTCTTGCCTTCGGAGTTGAGACCAGGCTGGGTGCAGAAAAAAAACGTGAAGCAATAAGACGGGAGGTATGTCCCAGCTTACACATCTTTCCCATCATTGAAACAAGGAGTGAAGGGAGGAGGAGGAGGGAGCTCCCCCGGAAGGCACCACAGAGTACAAAGAGAGCGAACGTGCAGATGGATAGACGCACCTACCAGAGGGGAGGATGGAGGAAAGATGGCGATAGCAAGAGTAAGAGGAGAGAGACACTCAGCAGTGTATCATATAGAGAAATGGGGAAGAAGGTAGAGTGAGTCCATGCTCAACAAGGATCATACCCGCTGTGATGTCTCCGGAAATGGTTCCTTCGTAAGTCTCCGACGGGTGTGCCCGCTCTGCCTTCCCGTGGTGAGAGGAGAAGTGAAGCAATGCTCTCTTTTGGCGTCAGGGGAAAGGCGCTTGAATCCAAACATCTGCTTAGCAACGACTGCATTATAGAGATTTTTTGCAGGAACTGCTCCCTTTTCCATAGGACAGGAGTACGGCGACCATCGATAAACACCCACACCCCTAGCTCATCTCTTTGATGATGAGAACGGCCAGACGATGGTTTTAGGTTAGTACACCAGTGTCGAAAGACGAGGGGACGCCCTCTAGACCGATAAAAGCAAAGGAAGAGCTATATGGAGAGTTCGACAAAGAGAAGAGAGGATAAGGTGTATGGGCGATGGGGAGATCAAAAGAGATACAAGGGCAAATGACTGACCCGTCGTGCTGAGCTTCTTTAGCGAAGGAGAGATAGAGCTTGTGAGCCTTGCACAGATCGTGCGCGGTCTGTAAGGCCTGGTCCAACTGTTCCTCCTCCGTCTGACCAGATCCTTGCTCTTCCTGGTCGTGCAAGACTTCCACCGGAGGACGTGGGAGAAGGAGCTTTCTCCCTCTAGATAGTGAGTAAGAGAGGGGTAAAGGTGCCGTTGGAGCACTCCCTTCGGCTGCGCAGAACATACGCGGCACTATCAAAGCAAACCCAGAAGCCGGAGAAAAGAGTCTTAGTCATAAGAAAAGAAGGAAACCGACATGGAAAGCTTGCTCACCGTGCACTCGGAAGAGAAGATCGGAGCCTAGAGCCACCCTTTGTCCGTGGTAAAGACGAACTTTTTCCTTGATGTCTTCCCCTGTAATAGACCAGAGCAAAGACAGAAGAAGCAAGGATGAAGGAGGATACATTTCGTTAGCAAGAACCGGCCACAAGCGTGATCAATCATTGACCTTCAGGACCTTGAGAAGAGGCAGAAGGACGTAAAGCCAACACCAGTGTCTCTGTTGGTTCAAACACTAAAACGCGCCTTTCTCCTACCCTGGTCCCTAGCTAGTGCTGCCGTCCCACACTAACTCTACTTTCTCTCTGTCCTCCTCTCCTTTGCCAACTGCACGTCCTACCATCAACAGTAACGGTGCCTTCCAAGGGCAAGAGGGAAAGACACATGTCGTCATTAAGGAACTGACAGTGCTGGGCGGCTATGGATTCGTTTTTCAGTTCAATGACGTGCGTAGCCTCCATAGAAGAGGAGCTTTGAGATGAGGAGTTGACTCCTTCCCCTTCCCCTTTAGTTACGCGCGAGAGAGAGTGCTCAGAGAACTTCCGAAGCAGATTCTTTGTGCTTTCCAAGACGGTATTCGCCGGTTGATTGCCTTCACCGTCCACTGAACCAAACGTCATTAGAAAGAGAAAAGAAAATGGAAAGACTTATCGACTGAGGATGGAAGCTGTGTTGACATCTCACTCGGAAAGGACCCAGCGGAAGAGGAGAGAGACTAAGGGATAGACTAAGGATAGGAAAAGGATTATGACGGACGACCATGAGAATCTATATGTTGACAAAAGAATGCTCACGACCAGAGAGATACCATGCTAAAGGAGGCAAACTTTAGAGGCCAACATGTGCATATGGATGACGAAAGAAACCACTTGCAAATGGGTCACAGACGTATCCCTTAAACAAATAACGCCGTGCGCGAGCAAATGAGAGACACACTTACTTTCAGCTCTCTGCGCTCCGTCCGCTTGCTCCAAACAATCTGACTTCTCGGGTGAGGAAGAGGACGAGGAAATGGAAGCTGAAGAGGAGATAGGAGCTTGAGAGGAGTTGGTCTGCTCTACTCCCTTTCGGCTCACTTTGGTAACCCCTTTGCGGAGGTAGTAGACCAGTGCACTGTCCCCTTCTAGCTCTTCCTCGAGGTTTACTAGAGCAGGGACTGGGAGTTAAAAGGGAAGGGAAGCGTTAATAAGCCTCAAGAGAGCAGTGATTATCCACCCAAGGGAGGGACGAACTAGAGAAAGCGAAAGAATTGGGCGATGGCTAATAGACAAAGAGTCAGGGGAACGACGTGAAACAACAGACACATGGTGAGTTGCGGAAGAAGAGAGTGGAGAAAGTGAATGGACTGGAAGAAAGAAAAGATGGTTAAGGAATGAGTTCCACAAAGGAAAACCAAGCATTCTTGGTAGGGCAATAATAGAAATGCGCAGGAGAGGATGGCTCTTGCCTTCTGGAGACAGCTTGATGGTGCCAGGATTTAAGACATCCCCCACATCATGGAGAGGAGGAGGTGGAGGAGCAACTTGAGGGATCGCCGCCGTGGGCTCCAACATCGCCCTGTTGGCGAGCTCCTGTGCAATCTTGAGCTCCTGCTTGAGCTTCTCCACCTCATCTCTCAACTGTCTTATGATCTTAGCATTTGGATCTTCGTTGATGACTGCGCGGTTCACGATGCGTTTGGCTGAAAGGGTCGTGCAGTGTCAGATTTATATGAAGAACGCGGTCTTTGCTATCATATGGCCCTCGGCCAGTAGGCGTCTCTCGTAGGGCACCTTCACTTCAGTTTTTCCTTCTCTCACTTATACAACCTCCACCCTCACCATCAGTCTATCTTTCCTTCTCTCTTTGTCACTGTAAACGTCTAATCTTATCATGACCCTAACGTCCAAGCCGTCTTTCCTCCTTACCTGAGTCAGCATAGCGGAGAGTGCTCAAAGTCTCCTCATAGTTCTAGATACCGCATGGATAAGAAAGGCATAAGAACGATGTATTCAAACACATTGCCAGCAAGTTGTGAGGGAAATCAGAGGGCGAGAGCTTCATGAGTGGAGCCTTAAGGAGGAGAGAGCAGCGCAAAGGACTTGGAGTGCACGCCCAGTTAGTAACTTAGCAAAGGACATGCAACAACCATATAGGCCACTTTTGGGTTACCTTGTCTGCTGGGCTGATTGTAGAGATCATCGTTGTCTAGAGTGTGCAAAAAGAAAACAGTTCACATGGGACGTTAAACAGAGCGCCAAGATAAACACTGCCAAGCAACATGTGGAGAGGATTATATGGCATCGGGAAGGTAGATGATATTCTACGAATAAGGTATGTCACTCTTCTCTCCCTCTCCCTCTCTCAAGTGTATGTGTCCCTTCGCAACCTCTTGTCTCGACCCTCGCTCACTGTTTACCTTTGCATTGCCACCAAGGCTCTCCTTTAGCAGCCAAGTCAGCACAGAGTCTCGATACGGAACGACGCCCTTGCCTCCATTGTTCACACTAGGAAGTCTATCTTAGCCATCAACGGCGACGTTCTCCCTTATTCCCATCATTGTAGAGCCCTTCATCTTAGTGGTGTGCTTCTGACCCCCGCCTTTTCCTTCGCCGTTGTCATGGAAGCACTATCTGAACCCCAAATTCCAAGAAAACTAGTGGGTATTGCATTGCCCTTCCCTTTTTGCTCTGCCCTTCTTCCTTCCTCCGCTCACCATCATACCTGCTAAGAGTGGAGATGACTCTCCCTAGCGTAGTCAGACTTTTGTTAATGGTCGATGCCTCTTTGAGTCTATCTCCACTTGTCCCACTGGTATCAGCTCTCTCAGAGCCAGCCAAGTCGATGAGATTGATGCGCGAAACCTTATCAACCGGGCTGGACGTAGTTGGGTCGACAGCGGTCTGAGACCAGCAGTAGTCATTGGGGAGTGAGAAAACACGAGAGTGAGTGCAAAGAGAACGCCGTCGCGCATTGAGAGCAATAGCGGTATCCCCAGGTTTAGGACACCATAACTACTAAGAAGCGATAGGACGCAGCGGAGACTGCATTCAAGTGATGACTCTCCCTGCTTGTCATGCTGGATTTAAGAGCTCCTTTCTCACCTGTATGAAGGTGATAGTGAAGATCGCATGCGAACGGGAAGAAGCTGCGTTCATCATGGTAGCAGCGACTGTTCGCGTCTCCGTGCCCACAGCCAGAAGACGCTCCACCTAGACGTTGTGCCACGCATATTTATGTAGAAGAAACCAAGAGTATAGCGTCAGGGGTGCAGACTCTACTATCCTCCTCTTATTGTCCAGTGCGGCCCTTGATCTTTTGCAATTCTCTATGCCGCAACCCTGGCAGAGTCATATCAAGCAGGCTTTGCCCCTTTCCTTTCCCTGTCTTTATTTTTCTCATCCTTACACCTAGGGCTTGGCTCACCTCCTCATAACTGGTGACTGGCAACACCGTCAGACCCTCAACGTAGGGTCCGGAGGCGGGGTGCTCCCTAACTCTTAGCTTTCTCTCACTTCGAGAAGAGTCCGCAGGTCTGGAGTTTTCAATTGGATTCAAGGTCCACAGCAGGTCCTTCACCTTCTCAAGGTAAATTTCGCAGTAGCTCACCTGCAGATCGATAGGAAAGCGACATGTAAGGGCCCAGTAGCTTTACGCAGAAAAATGAAGACTAGACAAAGAAAGAAGTTGATCTAGCTGAGTGCTCAACCTGATGAGTGGGGCGCACTGATGCCGAGAAACGAGAGAATAGAAGTACGTCTGGGCTAAAGAGCTAACAGGGATTGCGGGAAAACCTTGACAAACAAGAGGATCGCGAGCTTACATGGACTTGATATAACGTCTTAGTAGGCGCAGCAGGGACAGACTGCGTGGTGATCTGGGGTGGAATGATAAGAGAGGAACGGAGGGACGACCCTGTCGAGAGGGACTGTCGACGGTTCTCGTTGGAGCGTTCAAAGATCGCTTCACAGATTCTAGGGATTAGCCCCTTCTCCTCTACATTCTGTCCTCCAGTCATTGTGTGGGTCTTCCCACTGCCCGTCTGGGAGCATAGCAGTCGCAACGGTTAAGAAAACGGGAAGACGAGAGTGGAAGATAAAAAAAATAGTATAGCAAGTAGAAAGAAGTGAACATAAGCTTTTGAAGAAGGGTGGGAGAGATGGACAGTGATGGCAATAAGAGGAGAAGCAAAATAACCTTACCTGTCCATAGGCGAATAAACTGCAGTTAAAGCCCTCGAATGCATTGTTTACAATGCTCGTGCCAAGGTCTTGGAACAGCTGGAGACAGGACACGTTAAGCATTGTTCAGGCACGGACATGACGAGAGAAATTGTCAGCGTGGCTGTGGAAGACAGTCTATCTGCCTGGCATGAAAAGACGCACATAAAGAGGCGAAAGAACAATCGACATCGCAAGAGAGTGGAGAATGATGTCCCATGGCCCACGCAAGTGGCTCGAATCGAGGGAAGCTGCTGCGAGCAAAGACATATGAAGGGAAGACCAGGAAAGCGGATGTACGACCATGGATTCAAGAGAAGATCACGTTCAGTAAGCCTCATGAAGGCCTGACCTCCAACTGGCTGCCGGGACCCAGCCCAGGTTTCGCAAGGTAGCAGCGATCAAAATTGAACCTCCTTATTTCCTGGTTAGCTGGGTCTTCCTGCTCGTAGTACTTCGGCCGGCGGATAGCGATCCGAGAGCCATCTTCCACCGACACAATTGACGTACATCCAGCCTCAATCTGCCAGTATCGGACACGAACAGACGGTGTGAGGATAGGTAACAAGTTATTGAAGGGGGCAGACACATATTGTGAGAAGGGAGAGAAAGAGACAAGGGACCTGAGGCGAAGAGTTCAAAGTAACCTTGACTAGAGCTACCGTGCTTGCGATTGAGTAAACAAACAGTGACGCGAAGGATAACATTACCTCAGAGCTACTCAGTGGGCGCACCCGGATTGCGACCCTGACAGCACAAGATCCTTCGCCTTCCTCCAAACGTGGAGTAGTTGTGCCGGTAGTCGATAGGCCTGATGCCTTTCTTGATGGTAGGGTCTTTCCCTCCATTGTCCGACACCCTAGCGGGCTTCACCACCACTAGGTTCTTCTCTCAGACGGCCAATCGAATAGCGTGGCAATTCAACGCAATGTCCCTAGGCGAGAGACGTGCGGCCTCCAATAGCTGAAAAGAGATAAGTGTGAGATCCCTAGAAAGCAATACTAAAAGTCAAGAAAGAAGCCCGCCAAGAGTCAAGGCAGCAATACAAGGTAAAGAGAGAGCTCGGGGCCGGGAACGACAAGGCAGGAAAGAAGAGGCGAGAGCGGGCGGCACGGTCAGCGTTGCCCAGCGGCGGGAGCTGAGAGAGGGAAGCCGAGAGAGGGAGGCCGAGAGAGGGAGGCAGCAGGGCGAAGGAGCGATGCAGACGTGGCTAACAACCCACTCCTTCATCTTGTAACGCCGCTTATAGTCGGTAACGGCTAAGGACAAAATGATTCGTAATAAAGGCTAAAGAGATTCTTGGTTATACTTTGTTAACCCTACTCTATTCCGAATTGAAGGCACCAGTGCCCCAAGCAAAGGTCATCAGAACTTCCCCGAGCTGCAATCATGGGAGAGCATGTCAAGAGCTTTGTAGATGGTGCTACGGAGAGGGCTCTCCGGCAAAGAAGGGGACTAGAGCACTCAGTATTACGACGAGAGCTTTAGAAGGGACTTAGGAGGTGAATTTTAGTCTGATCAGCCAAGTGGCATCAGTTCCCGAAGTGCTCTCCTTAGGTTATCTACTACTCTTGGAGCCGAGTGTCCAAGCATCAATTAGCGTTAGAGATACCTCCATTTGCTGCTGCCATAGTAAGCCATCATGTGGTAAGATGCAATAACCTTTCTGATCTCTTGCTAATGTCCGGGCTGGAGCCGAGCGTCCTTACATTTAAAGGGCATCCTTCTTCTTCTGAGATGAAACCCCATCTGTTAAGATGTAAATGATGTCTGCAAACACGTGGCTTGGAGCCGAGTGCCCACGATCGTTAGAATTAGATATACCTCCTTGTTCTGCTGCGATAATACCCATTTGATAAGATGTAATAACGTTTCTGATGTCTAGCTAGCATTTAGATGTCGTCAGCTTCTCTCAATGCGTTGCGGGAAAGAGAGTCCGTCCTATTCAATCTGTCGAAAGGCGAGGTAGATTTACTTAAGGGCTTAGCTATGTTTCAAGTCACTGGGTAGAATCAAAGAGTGTGCTATAAGAGAGTGGCGCATGATTCTTCCGGGCACCACTAGTCCGCGAAAAAACCTTAATACCGATTGCCACCTGAAGCTAACCCAGGTAAGATGCTAGAGTGGTGCAGCCAGTATAGCCAAAGCATTGCCCCAGCACCAGCGCTACTTTGAGCTGTCTGCCGCGCATCAACTAAAGCCTGTAAACAGCGACTAGCTATCTGCAGCGCCTCTTTTACTGATGTGGGGTTTACACAAACATTACCACTCGTACGAGTAATACTTTTTAGGCATCTTGCGCCTGGAAGGCACGCCAGGCATAGGCGGAAGATCGTTCTCCTTACACCATTGAAGGAACTCCTCCTGTTTATCCACCCATTCTTCAGTGGGAAGATGATCTGGCTGATGCTTAGCTAGCTCAGAATGCATGCCAGCTGAAGTGGACCGACCGAGATGTTCATGAAAAGAATGATTAGCAAGGATCTGCGGTCAGGACATGCAATGGTAGAACCTACCCCATGTTGCGGTCATTGAAGTCCGTGTACCAGAAGGGTCGTATCGCAGGACATGTGGATTCTATTTGAAAGGGATAATATAGGTATGTGGGGCCATCATAATAACCATTGACTGGTCCATTCCTTACCTTGTTACCCGGTGACCCGGTAATTTTCAGTGGCTCCGGAACGACGTTATAATCTTCTGGGAGTTGAATAGAAGGATGCACGCCAACGATGGGAGCTGGCTTATTTCGGGTGGTGTCCCGTGTATAGAACTGTATGTTGTACGTCAAGCTCTTGTCTTCCACAGTTGGGACCCTGGCGGGAGGATGTGACCCTGGCGCTGGGTACCTGTAACCTTTTGCTCTAGGACCCAAATTTGAGCGTACGGCAGGAGCCTGGCCAAGGTCATGGGTGGCACCTGGAGACCCTGGGAACTTCAGGTACTTCTTGAGCTAGATAGATGACTGTGTCAATCTCACGGCTCCTACTGCCTTAGCTGCATTGATGCTGTAGCTGCTCCTACCTGATCCCTAACGCTCTTGGGCACAAACTTGCTAATCTTGAACCCGGAGTCCGCCATATTGCCCTACAGTCGACCACTGAACAAGATGATGAGTGGGAGAGGACAGCGATGGAATGGGCCGATGATCTCTGTCCAGACTCTGCTCATCGGTCTGTTAGTCAGAATTCTGTACAGTTGTACAGGTAATGGAGATCAGCAAAGCATCTGTCACTGTGAGCAGGGTCCGCTAATTGGCCTCTAAATATGGGAGATTGCGTCCACTTAGGCCTTTCCTAAACCTCAGGTTGTCAGTTACGAGGACTCGGAGTTCTTTAACCCCTTTAAAGTCAGCTAAACTTGAGAGGTCGTGGGGGAGATTTGGGACGTGAAGAGGAATGTACAGAAAGTGGTGCGGCATCCAAATAATGGCTAGGGTTACTTTGGGAGAGACCAAAAAATAAAAAGAGGAAGAAAGAGAAGAGAAGAGAGAACGTTGTACATAACAGGGAAGGTATGGCTTCGTTGCTGTTGTAGTATGCAAAATAGTCTAAGTGTTAGTCAGACTTTACCGAACAGCATTGCCGCGCCAAAGTCCCATGCAACCCCAATCAAGGTGTGGCCCATTTCTTGGTTGCCATTTATTGGCCCATACTTAAAACCTTAGAGAAGGATCCACTCCGCCAAATTTGCCACACCACATGGCGGTACGGCCAGGTGGTTAAGGTCTGGCGGGCGGAATGGGAAATGAGAGTTTGAGGGCAATTCCAGCGGAATCTCTGAAGCAGAGTGGAGCATTAACGCATCTGGCCCTTAGCCAATCACGACGAGCCTTTTGACAACACTATGTGTTAACGGCTATTATTGTAGATAACACTAACCGTTTGCGCCACTAGATCTCCTCTGATTGGCTGAAGCGATGCCATCAAACAGTCCTATGAACGGCTTCAAGAAGTGTCGTGCT
>FLMG01004148.1:0-19279 GCA_900088475.1 Hyphochytrium catenoides
GGGAGGGAGCAAGAGGCAGAGAGAGAGAGGAGGAGAGAGAGAAGTGACAACGAGAAAGAAAAAGAGACCTTTGAGCGACAAGTTCGAGGTTAATGAAAGGGAGCCGTCAAAGGAGAAGGGATAAATGATCGAAAAAGAGACTTTAGAAAGAGGGAAACAGGATGAAGAAAAGAGAAAGAAAGACCTGGCAGACAAAGACAGTTCCTTACCTTAATTCTCTTTTCTCTCTCTTCCTTTCTCCTCTCACTCCCGCCCTCTCTCTCTTTCTCTCTGTCCTAGGTGATGGCATTCACAGGCCAGTTCTCAATGGCTTTTGTTCAAAAGCTAAAGTCCATGCCTCTCCTTGTTCTCTGCTGTCGTCTTTGCCCCGAGGGAGTAGAAGGAACAATCTTTGCTCTCTTGATGTCTCTCTCCTAGTTCTCTCTCTCTCCCTCTTCTTTCTCAGGTGCTCTCTTAGGAGAGTATCTCGGTGTAAGGAGAGAAAGTATGAGAACCTCTGGGTAGGATATCTCCTTCGCACTGTGGGCAAGCTTCTTCCCGTTGCCCTTCTCTTTCTTCTTCCGAAGAGAGATCCTCAGTTCTTGGTGAGGAGCAGAGAAGGAGAGAGAAGGCCAGAAGCAGAAGAGGAGAAAGATGGAAAAGAAAGAGATAAAGAGATGATGATGAACGCCAGAGAGGTCGATTGAGAAGCCCCTTCTCCTTCCAGCGTGGGGCTTCTCCCTAATCTTTCGCACCTCAGCAGCCGAAATGAGCTTCCTCCCGCATCTTTCTGCATTGACCACCGGCAACGACAACAGTCGCAGGGAAGAAAAAGAAAGAACTGAAAATCAAGAATCTCTCTTCTTCGGGCTTTCCCCCTTCTAAAGATCAAGAAACTATCGGGAGCCATATTACGGACAAGAAAGAACTGCGTATAAAAAGAGAGAGAGAATGTGCCTGTGTGAGCTCCTGCGCGTTGAGAGAAGAGGGAAAGAAAGAGAGGATAGCGCTGAAATGGAGGTCATGACTTACGCATTACAACTAGAACCTAAGGCCTCCACATTATGCTAAGCCCTAGAAGTATTTCTCTTTCTTTCTCCATGACGACCACCCTCTGCGGGTATTATCTCTCTCGCCACTGTCCTTTCATTAACCCATACACTTGTCTCCTTGGCCGCAAATATCTGGCTAAGAATCTATACATAGCGGTTCAAGCCCATCAGCTTCCAACTGTCCCCTTCTCCATGGTCATGGCCCCTTCAGGTGTAGATCCATACTTTGAAGCGCTACCTCTGATATCATAATAAACGCCTGTGCAAACTGCAGGGCGCCTCACCCTGCCGGAGAATGACACACACAGTTATACTTAGTAGAAGAAAGATACGTGGTTGCTTAGCTTCAATTCTTGTCATTGGGGCATCATGGAACCTCTTTGAAGACACACGAAGAGACGCGAGAGGCGAGAGCGATTCCCAGACTAAAGAGAGAAATCTGCAGATTCAGGAAGTGAAGATCGCGGCAGCTTGGGCCTTTCCTTCCCTAGCTCTCCTTAGTAGTACCCACCGTACTGTAGTATAAAAGCGAGGCTTTTGCGGGTTGTATTCGAAATTAATAATACGAAGAGGATAGGGGCCGTTTCCGGATGGAAGAAGTTTGAATTTCCCACAACTGGGCGGCGGGTAACGGCCATGAGAAGGAAAGGAATCTTCATCCGAATATCTATCTTGATACTCTGTCTACCTATTATCTATGCTTTCTTAATTAAATTGGCCGTAGATCTCCTTCATTCTGTCTCATTCTTGCAGTCTCTGTCTTCAACGCTGCCTTCGTCGCACGGGAACCCGATGAACCTCTTCTCTCTCTCGTCTTTCTCTCTCTCTCTCTTCTCTCTCTCTCTCTCTTTTTCTCTCTCGGTTGCTCATCATCTCATTCCATCGCCCATCTCTCTGCTCTGTATCACTTAGAGATTAGCAGACAGAGGCTCCACGGCAGCTCAGAAGTAGGAGAACAGAGAGTCGTTAGTCACTTCGTGCTTGCCTGACGTGCCACTCTCCCTGGAGGCGATCCTGCGGTTGTCCACTTCGTTTTGTCTCTCTTCATCTTCTACTCGATTTCTTCTCTTCAGTCTCTTAGTCTCTCTCTCGGTTACCTGCCCCACAAGCACACGATGACTGCTGTCTTCCGCCGGCTGCCGCCTGCTGGCGATCTGTCGACCTTCAACATCCAGGACGGGTTTGTTGAAGCTCTTGTCCGAGGCTTCCGGTAAGAGGAATAAAGAAAGAGAACAGTCTAGCGGTTATGATCCTCTCCCTCTTTCTGTCACTCACTCTTCTCCCTCTTCTCTCTCTTTGCCCCTCTCGCGCTTTTGGTCTCTTCATGCTTTGCTCTCTCTGGCAGTCGCTGCATGTTACCTCTTTGCTATCGATTCTGAGGGTTTCTACTCGGTTCACTCTCTCTCTCTGCCTCTCTCTCTCTGCCTCTCTCTCTCTTCTCAAGACTTTTCTCTCTTCTACGTCTTACTCGCTCGTCGTTTGTTTCCTTCCTTTTCCGTGTTGGCTGACTCTGGGCTGCAGATCTGGCTTCCTGACGGAGGTTGACTATCATCATTTGACACAGTGCGAGTCTCTTGAAGGTACGTGCAGCCTTCCTCTCACGTGTCTCCCCTCCATCGACGTCCCCTTCCGCTTTTCTCTTATCCTTCTCTTTCCTTCTCTTTCTCGCGCACTTCCTCCTTCCGCCCCAGACATATGCGCAGGAGAAGATCTTTCTCCCTCTCTTCCTCCCTTAACCCGTGCACATGTATGGGCGGATTCCTTCTTTTCCCTGCTTCTCTCTCTCTCTCTCTCTCTCTCTCTCTCTGGCTACTTTCTCCACTGCCATCTTTATATGCATTCTTACAGGTGGCGCTTTTTTGAAACCTCTCAAAGGTGCTGACTCGTGCTGCTCGTCGGCCGTATACTTGCGTCTCTTTCCATATCCCTCTCTTTCTCTTCCCACGCAGACGTAAGATTGAACCTTCAAGAGACAGACTATGATCAGTTTCTCTCCGACGAGGTACCAGGGCACTTCTTCTTTTTCAGTCTTTTGCCATGTCTTTCTCCTTTCTCTCTCTGTCTCTGTTCTCTCTCTCTCTCTCTCTCTCTCTCTCTCTAAGTTTTCTCTACTCGCGGCAACGCTATGAAAGGCGCCTGCCACCTTAGGTCCGTCTTTCTCTTCGGTCTCCTGTCTTTCCTGGACCATACCGCACTCTCTCTCTTCTCTTCGCTTCAGGTCCAATAATGCTCTACCCTCCTCTTTATACGCTTCCTGGTCATTTTCCTCGCCTTCTCTCCATTTCTTAGCCGTTTGGTCTCTCTCTTCTCTCTTTCTTCTCCCTCTCTCTCTCTCTCTCTCTCACTCTCTCTCTCTCTTTTTCTGTGCAGACCGGCAACCTCGCCCCCACGACAATTCAGCAAGCTTGCCTCAAAAAGCTGGTGGCGGAGTTCAAGTACATCCAAGCTCAGGCAGTAGAGCCTCTCGCCACCTTTCTGGAATATATTACGTAAATTCTTTTCTTCTCACTTCTCTCTATCTCTCTTTCTCTATCTCTTTTTAGTTCCTGGCTATTGGCCACGTAACACCGTTCTGAGCATTCTAACGGCGGCGTCCTTGTCTTATCTCACACGCTCGCCTTTGCTTTGGTTGTGAAGACAAAGAGCTCTCGCATGTTATCTCTCTTCATTGTTCTCTCGCCCTCCACTCTTCTCAACTAGTTGTCTGGCTTCCTCCCTTCTCCGTCTCTCTCACTCCCTTTGTCTCTCACCCCTTTCTCACGCTCTTGCTCTCTTTTGCTCTCTTCCTCCCTGACCGTCTATCAGATACGAGTATATGATCGACAACATTATGCTCCTGCTGAAGGGCACACTCAATGGCCGTTCGGCCAACGAGCTCATGACGCAGGTAAGAGATCTGTTGTCCCTCTTTTATGCCGTGCCTGTCTCTGATTCTACCTCGATGGCATTCGCCTAGTCTCTTGACAGTTCTTTTCCGTCGTTTATCATCATGTTACATTGGCTGAAACCTGCTCCTCCTTCCTTTTATCCTGTTCTCTCCTCCTGCCTTCAACTATCTCCTCTCTCTCTCTCTCTCTCTCTCTCTCTCTCTCTCTCGCTCACTCCTTCTCTTTCTCGCGCGCTCTGTTTCCCTGCAGCTTCACCCTCTGGGTATGTTTAAGGAGTCTACAATGCGTTCAATCACTACCTTCGAGAGCTCGGTGAAGGGGTACAGTGATCTGTACCACACGGTCCTCATCGATACTCCCATCGGGCCATACTTCTCCCAGTTCCTAGAGGAAACCTCAGAGAGTAGACTGGAAGAAGTATCCGAGGTAAGGGCCCAATTAGAGAGAGAAAAACAACAGAGAAAGAGAGAAACGAAAGAGAAGTTAAAACCCAAGACAGAAGGGAAGCTTCGCCACAGGATGGGGAACCTCGACAGCCAGTATGCTACACCCTCAATCTCATCTGTCCCGTGGGCCAAGAAGTTACCGTCACCTCTTACCTCCGCCATATTTTGCTCCTCTCTCTCTCTCTCTTCAATAGGTCCGCAACGTGTTGGAGGAAGTTCAGATTGAGGTCATCAAAAATCATCTAATGAAGCTCTGGCTCGAGGACTTCTACAACCTCGTCCAGGTGAACCTATGAGCCTTACGTCTTCCTGCTCTCTCTCTCTCTCTCTTTCTCTTTCTCTCTCTTGCGCATATTGAAACACTCTGTGTGTCGCCTACCTGTGATCCCATCTTGTTCTTCGTATATCCACTCGATCTCACCTTAATAAGCAGCGTACTTCTCACAGCCACTCTTACCTCTCTCTGTTACCCCTTTTATCTTCCCTTATCTCGTCAACAGCGCATTGGTGGTGAGACGGCTGATATTATGGGGATGATCTTAAAGGCGAGAGCAGATCGCGCCGCAATCAACATCACTCTCAACTCTTTTGGCACTGCCCTCAACGAGGTTTGCTACTATCTCTCTGTCTTCTTCTCTCCTGTCTCTACCAAGAATCCATGTTCCTTGCAACAGCCCGTTAGTTGAGAAAACATGTATCCGTTTGCCTATTGGCCTTTACGCTGATGCGAGACCCAACTCCTAGTCATGTCGCCTCTCGTACCCATTCACATCCTCTTCTTCTGTGCTGGTCTCTCTCTTTGTATAAATGTTGCGTTGTACTTACCTGCTCTCGCGCTTTCTCACCGTGCGGAACGTCTTGCTTCCTCTAAAGCCGAGCATGCGGTCAGACCGCCGTGCGCTATATCCGTCCGTGGGGTTTCTTTACCCTGAGGGAACCGAGGCGCTAGCAGAAGTCTCAGATGAGATGGGTCTGGGCTCCGCACTGGATCCTTTTGTGACGTATAAGAAGATTTGGGCAGTGCACGCGGTATGAAACCCTAGCCTTCGTTACTTCGTTGGCTCTAGCTCTTTTCCTCCGTGTCTGGACTTCTTTCCTCCCTTTCGTCTCAGTGATTGAACGTGGCTCTACTCTTACTAAGCCCTCATGAAGCTTTATCATTGGAGATGAAGCTGTGTAGTTCATTCCCCTCTTTCCTGTTTTATGTGGCCTTACTCTCTCTTTTTCTGCTCTCTCTCTTCTTTCACTATTTGTTCTTCCTTATCTTATCTTGCTTCTTTGAACAGGGCGAGGATGCCTCTGCACACAAGTCCATTGACGATGCTTTCTACGAGAGAGACGTCCAGATGTTTGAGCTCGCATTCGAAAGCCAAATGCACTATGGTAACTCTTTTACTACCTTCCACTTTCTCTGTTCCTTGTCTCTCTTGTCGCGCTTGTGCTCGCAGATGGCGCTCTGCGCCTCTCTCAACTTCTCAAATTTCTCTACCTGGCAGGCCCATTGGGTCTCTCTTTCTCTATTGCATTTACCCTCTCCCTCGCGGTGCTTGTTCTCGGTGTCTTTGTACCACTCCGTAACTCTCTTTGACTCGTGCAGGCTGTTTCTATGCGTACGTGAAACTGAAGGAGCAAGAGATAAGGAATTTGGTCTGGATTGCAGAGTGCATCGTCCAAAACCAGAGAGACGCGATCAACAACTTCATCCCCATCTTCGCCCCTCAAGCACCATGGAGATCGAAGAGGTAGAGGGTGGGAAAGCACAGCTTTCTCCTCTTTCCCTGTCTTTTCCTTTCAACTCTCTTCTCTGTCCCTCTAATTCCTTCCGGAAACAGCAACGTTGGCCTTGAGAGACTTGGGATGACGTGCAGCCTAAAGAGCAGAAGGCTCTTGGGCAAGGCTCTTCTCTCTCCTTAGCAGCCATAAGCTAGTCAGCTTTTCCTCAAACTTAGCTTTGACTGATAACAGATAACTGATACGCTTCCATCGTCGTACCCTTTCTGGCGTGAGGAGAGTGAGATCCTGATGATGTTGGTCTGTTCCTTATCCATCTGCTCTCTCTCTCTCTCTCTTTCTTTGTCGTCTGTTTGTCATCATTTACTTCCTTAGGCACTGTTTCACAATCTATCTTCTCTTGCATTTCTCTCTCTCCTCTTGATATCTCTAAGCTTGGTGGAAGAGGGAGCCTTTGCTTTCCCTTGTGGGACACTTAACTGAGATTCTTATTTACATATTGACATCACTTTAGCAGACCAAATGGCGCTAGTCCTTCTCATGCGGCGTACTGCTGCTGCTTTCTCTCTCTTTCTCTGCTCTCAGCATCGTTCGTCCCTATCTCATACTCCAGCCAGACAAGAATAGAACGGTCTTTGCCATCTCTCTTGCCCCAGAGAGTCTTAAATAGAAATGTACAGACGGGGTGAAACGTAAGAACAAAGGAAGAGTAGAAGTCTCTCAGCAGTGCAGACCGACGGGCCTTGACTTCTCCCAAGGGAGCGCTGCACGTCAGAGAAGCAAAAGAAAAAGGATATTTGCCTACACCTGTGGCTGCTGAAGCTGCAGGGGCTGCATCGTATAGATCGGTGTCCCCATCTGGTCATACATCTGCTGCTCCTGGGCCTGACGTGCCATTCTCTCGGCCCTTCTCTTTCTCCTCATCCCAGCCCTAGCGACATATATTATCAAGGAGAGAACGACCAGACTCGCGACCACTATCCCTCCATAGAACAGCACGTCTTTCCAAAGAGGATCTGCGTTGCCTTGTAACATCGCACTGGCTGATTGCCCCGTGGTGGACGTGCACGAGGCAGTACAAGCGATAGAAACGACGGGGACATTCCCGCTAGCATCATACTTCACATAGGGGAAAGCCCGAAGAAAGGTGAGCCCCAAGATCCAGAGGTCACTGCTGCCGGAGTTATCTATGAGGACCGTGTACTGGCCAGCGGCGTAGGCTGCCGTGTATGCAGAAGGCGTGAGAGTGAATGAGGTTGTCCCCGTGGTTGTTGCTAGCGTTATCACTAGGTTCCGCAGGTTGGAGAGACTTCTGCAGACGTAGAGGCCCTGACTCGTCGTCTCACAGCTAGAGGTAACGCCTAGACCAGAAAGCAGAGAAGAGAGAGAGGCACGAGGAACAGCAAGGAGAGACGTGCCACTGTCTGCTAATACACTGATAGAAGAGCTAACGATCGTCTCTCCCCCCGCCTGTACGCCTGTCATCACCACTGACCAGTGGCCATAGACACTACCTTGATCTCTAACCACGGGACAAGCTGCCAGGTGAGATCCGAGGAGAGAGCGACGTCTGCATCTTCTCCTATGAGAAGATTATTCCCTGTACGGGCCAGCGGATCAGCGTTGAATTGAAAGGTGAAGGTCTTCAGCGTATCGACCACTAGAGGAGAGGTGAAGATGGAAACCCCAGCAAAGGCCAGCCCCATGATAGAAGAGAGAGAGTTCGGTGCTTGAGAGGCTAGCCCTGCCTGTATCGGGTTTATACTAGGGCCGTTCGTCCCAAGAGAGAGAGAGGTTCTCCCCACCGTCCCAGAAGCGTTCCCAGAGCCATAGACAATGTTGAAAGCACAGGCGGAAGTGTCCACGTATTGCTTGGCGCAGGTGTTGCTCTTGCAGCACTGGGACGCACAGCAATCTGCCCCAAGAGAAGAGAAGAGATTGGCCTTTCCTGCGCCCTCCAAGATCCAGATGTCAGCGCTGCCAGTATCTAAGAGGAAGTTGAACTTCTGTCCGCCAAGAGAGAAGCTGGTGCTCGAGTAGTAAGCCGCGTCACTGTTTGTTAGAGGCTGAGAGTCCAAGCGCCGCCCGCGGATGTCGTTTGGAGGGTAAAATCTATGCGTCCGGACCATGGTGATGGGATGGATGGAAGCGTAAGAGGAGGAGAGAAGGAGGGAGAGAGAGAGAGAAGAACAGATGAAATAGAGAGACGAGGCCATCGGGATTGCGCTGTCCAGCAGCAGTTCTTCCGCGTCGCAGCTGCTTTGCTATAGAGAAAGAGAGGAAGAGAGAGAGTGGGAGAAGAAGAAAGAGGACGGTGGTTGGCGGGAGAGAGAGAGAGAAAGAATCTGTCGTTTGGCTGCTACCGGTAAACTTACTTTCCACCGCTGCCTGGGATGGTGCTGCTGGTGCTAGGTAAACTTTTTGTTTGAGAGTGCGCGTGTTGACGGCTTGTGATGTTAGAGAAAGGAAAGAATGTGACGACCAAGGGAGGGCAGAGTTGGTCAGGCAGGGAGGGGCGAGAGAGAGAGGGAGAGAAAGAAGATGCCGCTTTCTGTCCCTTCAACATTGAAGATTGACGGATTGATGGCAGGCGGATGATGTGCTGCACCTTGGGACTGTAGCATGATCGAACCCTCGAGCAGACAGAGAGAGAGAGAGAGAGAGAGAGAGAGAGAGAGAAAGAAAGAGAGAGAGAGAGAGAGAGAGAGAGGAAGGAACAGAGGGGGTGTCAAAAGAGAGACTGAGAGAATTGGGAGAGATGGTTTTGTGTCTATAGTCCATAGTAAGGTTAGTAATAGCGCGCCTTGTGCGGTCCCCACTCATGGCCAAATAATACGCTAGGGCTTGCGCTGAGGAAGTAATAATAACACACAAAGCTTTGGACATTGCTACAATTGTCAGAAACAGGCTATCCAGGATAACAGCTACATTAGGCGTGGTATTGGTGATAAGGTATTCAGTGATTGCGAATCTGAAGAGTAAGTGACTTCACAAAGACCCGGTTGTGGTTGTGGTTGTGTTGCTGTGACCTTTGGTATCCACTTGGGCGGCGAAGGAAAGGGTAATTTGAAGGCACAGGCGCTGTCAGTGTCTTATTGTTACGGCTAATGTTTGGTTAACTCGATCTTACTAGATCTATTCCGAAACTAATAATTTCGGAAGCGTCAGACTCAGCCCAAAAGAGCTTGTCCATTTTCCTCTCTCTGTCTGTCTCTCTCTCTGTCTCTCACGCTCTCTCACACTCTCTTCTCTCTTTTTCTGTCTCTCCGCTCTCTTACTCTGTTCTCTCTCTCTCCTGGTCTCCTGCCTCCTCTCTCTTCCCTCGCCCATGTCCCATGTCTCTCTTTTCAAATCACTATCTTTTTGGACATTATTATTCCTCTCTTGTTGCATCTTTCTCTCCCGCTTCAAGCGCTAGCAGGCCTTGCAGCCAGTCCGTCGCTTCTTACATTCCCTGGACAACAATGTAGTACTCTTCTCCACTGTCTCTTCCTACTGCACGCGACCAGAATAGGAACGGAGAGAAGAGAGAAGAGAGAAGAGGAAGGAGGCGTTGGGCGAGAGAGGAGGAAAAGAGAGAGCTCCCGAGAGATGGCGGCACCGCTGCCCAATCTTCGTGGGCGACTCGACCGTCTAATGGACACGTCAGACTTTGTTGTTCAGCTGAAGAAAGAAGCGGACAGGATCCACGGCGAGGGCGTGGAGTCCTTCCAGAGACTCTGCCGCATACTTTCGGCGGATATCACATTGAAGAGAGAGGATGAGAAGGCCTCAGGAATAGAGAACAACGGCACGAAAAAGAAAGAGGAGGCCAGTGATGTGTCGAAGGGGTCTTTCTCTCTCTCGCAGGAACAACTTGGCAGAGACAACCCGACTGAAGAAAGCTCGGACAGCGCTTCTTCTCCGTCTTGCTTTCAATCCAGGGGAGAGAGGCATCCCATGCGGGAGGATGCCGGAAGAGAGAGAGAGAAAGAGAGGGAGGACGAAGAGAGAGAGGACGACGTTTCTTTCTCTTTCCCGAGGCGAGATGGACTCAGACATCTTCCTGCTCGGCTGTCAATCATGCGAGAGTCATCGAAGGTACTTTCTCTCTGAATTTATCTCTCCTTCTCGTGCTCTCAAGGATCTCTTCACCATTGTCTCTGTCTTCCACGGTCCTCTTCTCTCTCCTCTACGCTTGATCTCTCTCTGCTGTGAGTCTAAGTCGCTCGTAGGTTCAGCGTCTGGCGGGTCTCGCTCGAACGGTAAGGAGCATGTCCACTCGTGGCTAAAGATAAAGGAGACAAACTTTGAAGGGAAAGAGAGGGAGAGACAGAGAGAGAGCACGCCTGGGGCAGCCCGACATATCAGCGGGTCATGATATATACAGTAGCACAAGGTAGCGTGGTCTGCCCAAATTTTCTTTCCTTTGCCTCTTCTCCCGGGTAAATTCTCTCGTACTTTAATTTTTTCTTTCTTACTTTCCTTTTCTTTCTCTCTCTCTCTCTCTCATCTCGCTCTCTCTCTCTTCTCTCTCTCTCTTTCTCTCGCTCTCTCTCCACTCTGTCACTTTTAAATCTCTTTACAGTTGCTTCGCTTCTTTATCCTTGCTTTAGCTTCTTCCACAGCTTCTCAAAGTCTTTCTGTCTGTCCGCCTTGACGATCTTCTTGATCTCAGGAAAGAGATAGTCTGGATCTGTCTCCCACTCGCTCTTCAAGGAACTAGAGGAGCAGACTTCTCTCTCTCTCAACTTCTGGGAAAGAGACAGCTGCTCGGTCCCGTACTTCTTCTTAAAGATTGAGACGGGTTTCTCTTTCAAAAGAGGGAGAAGGAGAGCCGCCCAAGAAGAAAGAACTTTGCCCTCCAAGAGAAGACGGGCAAAGTAGCGGTACATCTCTCTTTCTCTCTCCTCGGACTCTTCCCCTCCGGAATCTTGGAAGGGAATACGTAGAGTTGGAAGCTCCCAGTCCTGAGCCCCAAACCTGCGGAAAAAAGAGACAGAGACAGAGAGAGTGCGTGTGTGTGTGTGTGTGAGAGAGAGAGAGAGAGAGAGAGAGAGAATCCTAGTCGTACCGTGGTGTCACATAGCACATAACACAGTCCAGCTTCTTGTCAAACTCTGGGGGCGGGTTCTCCAATGGTCTGACGAGTGGTGAAGCACGTAAGAAAATGATACACGGGGAACAGAGAGACTGATACAAACAGAAAGGAAGATGGGTGAAAACGCTGAAGAGAGCGTGAGAGTGAGAAAGAGGGAGGATAAGAGAGAGAAGTGAAAGGTATTTCTAGACCACTTGGCGGCATGGAAGTTGTAAGAAAACCCACAGGAACCTAGAGAGAAAAGAGAGAAAGAAAGCTAGCGATGGAAAAGCGAGACCAAGAGCTGATAAAGGGTGATCCTTACTTCGACAAGCGGCAGAGAGAGGATCCCTGCGTGACTATGGGCAGCCACTCTGCCTTGATGGCAGTGACTCCTTTCATATATAAGAGGTTCTTAGTCTTTACCGCTGTCTGAAAGACCAGAAACTCGGGAAGACTGTGCGGGTTATCAGAGAAGAGGAAGGAGTGTGGGTGGATGTAGAGGAACTCTCTAATGTTGGGGTTGGAGGACTGGTAGGCGCAATGACGAGCAAACTTTGATCCTTCTTTGATGGTGCCTACAGAGAGAGAGAGAAAGGAAAGAAAGAGAGAGAGAGAGAGAGTGAAATATGGAGGATGAGTAACACATTAACATGTTTTAGTATGATGCCAGCCCGATGGCTCTAGGGCTGTGGACGACAAGAGAGGAGAGCAGGATCTACTTAGAAAGCTTTGGATGAGACACGAGAGCGGAGAGGCAGAGAGAGAGAGAGAGAAGATATGGCAAGACTTAGGAAGGGAGACTAGCCGAACCTGGCGGCACTTTTCGGGCCACTTGGTCTACTAGTCCTGCGGCCACTATCTGGCGGAGAAGATACTCCTCTTCTCTCGACGGAGGAGCCATGTTCGTTTCTACTTTCAAAGAAGTGAAGCCTTCGTCTCCTTCGTACACACGGTTGGCTATTCGCGTTAGCTGTTCGAATGAAAGAAGAGGACAGAGACATGTCAGCTAGTTCTGCGAGAGAGGCGGTCAGGGCAAAAGGGAATCAAGGCGCTGAAGTTCATCAGCCCCAGCAGTGGCAGCGAGGGAGCAAGACAACTTCCTTGGAGTAAGCAACGAAAGCCACGTGAGGCAGGGTCTTTTGGGTTTAGCAGAGAGAGAGAGCAAAGGGAGGCAGAATAGAATAAGCTAAGAGTAAGAATCGACTCCTATCTCTCTCTCTCGCTTGCCTGCTCCCTCAGCTGGTGGTTCTGATCCATAGTCTTCTCATGAAGAAGATGTGTCCTGCAGAAGTCTGGATCTCCCGAAGAGAAAGCATAAGCTCCCATAGCGCGCAGGAGAGAGAGGGCATCACTCTCCGGATGTCTCCAGAGCTGGAGAATAGGGTGATCTCTCTCTTTCGCCTTGCTCTGCTGTCCATCATCTTCTTTCTCTTTCTCTTCTTCGGGGTCTTGCTCTTGATTATTCGAGGGCCTTAAGAAAGGAGGAAGAGAAGAAAGAGCGGCAACAAGAGCGATAGTATACTGAAGACAGCTGTTCTCCTTCCCTAGAAGCAGCATTTTTCCATAGCGAGCAGAGAGAGGAAACTGCGCTACAGCCCGCCCGATATTTGTCAGTCTCTCTTGGGGATCCAAGGCTCCAAGGTACTGGGCGAGGAGAAACGAGTGAGGTGAATGATTGCACAAGAGGACAGAGAGAAGCACCAAGATGTAATAGAACGACCCACATCACTTTGAAGACAGAGTAAAACACGTTCAACAACAGAGAGAGAGAGAGAGCCGAGAGGACGTTTCTCTCTTCCAGCAGATGGCAATGAGGAAAGGAAGCGATGGTCTGGAAGAGACCTGGGATACCTAAAACAGTGACAGAGAGAAGGAAGGGCTTGACCTTACCTTGAGCAGCTGGACTGCCGTTCTAACCGCCGAGGGTTCGGGAGGGGTTGGGAAAGGGAAACGCAAGACATTCTGGATGCCCAGAGACTTCATTTGCAGCACCACATCCTAGCAGAAAGAGAAAGGGTTGGAGCGAAGAAGAGAGAGAAAGAGTGAGTGACAGAAAAGAGGGAGGGAGAGAGCGACACACGAGAGACGTGCAGCAGAACGGGCAAAAATGAGAGAGAGAAAGAGAGGCAGAGAGAGGGCAGAGGTTATCTGATGTGCGTGTGGGAAAGAGAAGAGAGAAAAGAGAAAAAGAGAGAGAGAGGGAAAGGCAGGGAGAACTGGGATATATGAGAGGTGTGCAGAACTAGGAGGCATATGTCCTTCCTTACCTCGACCGGTAGACAGAGGATCTCTGGGTCTGAGAACTTCTTGAATTGGTCGTTGAACACCGCGGTAGAGAACAGGCGATAGCAGTGGCCAGGTCCTACGCGGCCAGCTCGGCCCGCCCTGAATGAGCAAGGTGGTCAAAAGGGAGAGACATGGATCAATCAGTGACCGACAGAGCGTAGAGCAAACGAAAGAAAGAGAGAGGGAAGAGTAAGAGTATGCCACAGAGTGAGAGAGATAACCATTTTCCACTGAGAAGTCTCTGACGGTTGGACACCAGAGCTGATGACTCACATAATCCAGGTGCAGAAACAAAGGACGACTCTCTCTCCCTCTCTCTCTCTTCTTACCTTTGATCCGCGCTGGCCTTACTGATCCAACGGACCTCAAACCTGCTGACACCAGAAGAGACATCAAAAACTCTCTCTTTCACTCTCCCGCAGTCCACCACGTAGCTAATATTAGGAAGAGTGACAGATGTCTCCGCCACATTGGTAGCCACGACGATGAGGCGAGAGCCCTCGGGAGGAGGAGAGAAGACTCGGAGCTGGGACGGAGTGTCCAGGAGAGAGTAGAGAGGAAGAATGTGCGCTGGAGGCAATGATCTCTCTTCTTCTTCTTCGTCCTCCTCCCCTTCAGAAGCCGAACCGGAGTCACTGTCCGACTCTTCATCAGTTTGCTATAAGGCAATGATTCGTGTCATCACGACAACAGAGACGGCGACAAGAGGATAAGAGAACGATGTTGAAGAGAACCGAGGAAAAAGTAGACAAGAGAGATATAAGAAGGACTTACAAGCCAGTATAAGAGAGGAAACAGAAGAAAACCTTATGTAGAAGAGAGAGGGACAACGAACCCAAAGAGAGAGATCAGTGAAAGAGAAAGAGACATAAAGAGAGACATCGATACGTATATATATGTATAGAGAGAGGAGAGATGCATAGAAAGATAATGGACGGCCATTGAAGCGGCAAAAAGAGATGAGAAGATGTGTTATTCTTACCGCCGCGTCATCCAAGTCTGCTTCCTCTTCATCATCATCATGTTCTCGGACCTCAATCTCTTTCTGGTCGCCCTCTCTCTTCTCACTCTTTCTCTTGATAGCTCGAAGCTTTTCTCTTCCGCCTTCAGGCTGATCTTTGCAGTATCTCTTCCTCAGCCTGTTGCAGAGGTGAAGGATCTCATTCTGACCAGTCAGAAATACGAGGATACCGCCTGCGGGAGAAAGAGAGAGGAGGTGGACAAGTTGGTGGAGAGAGGCGGAGGGAAGAAAAGAGGGAGAGAGTGTGAGAAGAGGTCTATGTCGCCTTCTTTGTCTCTTCATCACTCATGCCTGACTATTCCTCTTACCTTCAGGTAGCTTCTCGTGTATCTTGCACACTTTCTTATAGGCTTCTCCCACATAGTCATTCAGCTCCGTTCTCTTATTGAAATGGACCGTCACGGGATACTGGCGCGCGTCCACCCGGAGCACCGGAGGAGGATGAGGAAAGAGAGAGGAGTTCTCTGTAAAGTCCTCCACGCGCAGTGTGGCTGAGGGGGAAAGAGAAAGAGGCGACGGGGAGAGAAAGACCAGGATAAGCTACAGAGAAAGAGAGAGAGAAGAGAGGGGGGGAGAGAGAGAGAGAGAGAGCACTTCCCGCCCAGGTTCTTCTTACCGGACATTATCACAAGCTTCAGCGGCTTCAGCTGCTCTTCTTCCTCATTCTTCCGCTCCACATTCTCCGGTCCATCTGGCGTCGTTGTGCTTTCCGTCACAGCCTGCTCCTCTTTCTCTTTTCTCTGTTTCTTTGCCAGCTCGTTCCGCAGCCTCACCGCTCTAGAGAGAAGTCCAATAAGGATGTCAGTGTTTAGGTTGCGCTCGTGAGCTTCATCCAGAAGGATGGCTGAGTAGTCCCGAAGCAGAAAGTCGCTCTTCAGCTCCTGAAGCAGGGGAGAAGTGCAGCCTTAGCAGAAAATTTGCGGAGCGTAAGGAAGAAGAGAGGTATAAAATAGCCTGAGAAGGTGGAGTCAAGTATTGGGAGCAGATGCACAGGATATCATAGAAAGAAAGGGAGAGGAAGAGACGGAGTGGGAGAGAGAAAAGAGAGAAGAGGCACAGAGAAAGAGAAAGGGAAAGGGGAGGTCACAAGGAGGGGGGCCGAGAGCCGAAAGCATGTTTAGATCCTAGCACTTCTCAACAAAGATCTCTCTTAGCGTTCCTCTTTTCCCATCCCTTTTCTCTCTCTTTCTCTCTATACTGTCTCTTACTCGGAGCAAGATCCCGTCTGTCATGAACTTGATCCTGGTCTTCGCGCCGCAGTTCTGCGTGTCATGTCTGATCTGATAGCCCACGGGCCCCTCACGGCCCAGCGGGACATTCAGCTCCTCTGCCACTCGCTTCGCCGTGCTCACTGCCGCCACACGCCTGAATAAGCCAGCGAGAGTGCGGCGAACAGGGTGGCAAAGAGACAAGAAAGAGATTCAAAACGGAGAATGCAAGATAGAGGAAAGACCTCGAGGACTCGCAAGGAAAGAACACGTAATGGAACAGACACGCAAGAGTGAGAACGCGAAAACGAAGAGATAGAAAAGAGAGAGAGAGAAAGACTATACACCACGGTTTTGAGGCGGGGTTTTAAGAAAGCCAGACCGGGGACATCTTATCCTCTTGCTCTCGTGGAAAGATACCGCACTCTTTCCTCCACCTCTTCTCTCTCTCTCTCTCTCTCTCTCTCTCTTCATATCACCCCTTCCTGCTGCTCTTGCTAGCTCTCCTTTCACTTTCTCCTCTCTCTCTTTTTCCTCGCTTAGTACCTGGGCTGCGTGACCCCAATCCTTCCTGGATTTCTACTGCCTGGTGCTCCAAATCCTGCTTCGTAGAGAAACTGCGGCACCTGTGTCGTCTTTCCCGAGCCAGTCTCTCCGCAAAGGATTAGGACGTCGTTCTGTGAAATGGACTCCATCACCTGATAAGGAAAGAGAGAGAGAAAGACCAAGAGGAATTGGGGAGAAAGAGAGAGAAACGGGAATAGAGGATGTTTCACAGCCAGGATTAGCCAACTTAGGGGAGGAAGCACTAGAAAAAGGAGAGAGAGAGAAAAAAAATGAGAGAGAGAGAGAAAGGGAAAGAAAGAGAGAGGGAGAGAGAGTGGTGGAAAGGGACGGGGGGGGGGGAAGAAAGAGAGAGAGAGAGAACAAGCAAGCGAGAGAGAGAGAGAAAGAGCAAGAAGAGAGAGACTGAGATGCTGTTGGTTACTCTGTGTCTTACCTCCTGCTCGCTTTGACAGATGGGCAGGAGCATTCTTGCAACTTGAATATGCGGCAGGCGGCGGATCACCTGAAGGTCGGGATTGCCCCTCACGGCGGGAGTTTCTCTCTCTCTCTCTTTCCCGTTCGGCTTTAAAATGCTATGCACATCTATCGGCTTGGGAACATAGGCTGGTTGCTCTTTTCTCCCCAACTTATCTCTTTCTTCCTCTTTCTCTTCTCTTCTCTCTTCTTCCTTCTCCATGAGGTCGCCTTCTAGGCTCGAGAGCGACGTTTCCGCCTTCTCTGTCCTCTTTCGTCTGTTCTTCTCCTGAAGCTCTCGAAGGCGACGAAGGCCACTGTTTTCTTGTTCAATCCGCGGCTCTGGGAGAGACAGAGAGTCTTTCTCTTCGCTCTGAGCCTCTCTCTTCTGCCTGGAGACGGCTCTCTCCTGGACTGTCTCTTTCTTCCTTTCCTCTTGCATGGCGGTATTCGTCTCTCCTGCCAATTTCCTTTCTCTCTTGCGCTGGTTCTTCCGTCGAAGCTCTTCTAATCTGTTAAGTGCTTCTCTTCCTCCTTCGATTTCAGCTGCGCTTTCGTTGGGCGGAAGTGAAGGGAGAAGAGACGTGAGAGGAGAGAGACCTGCAGCCTCTCTCTCTTCCTTTTGTGAGGTCGTAGGCTGAAGATGGGCAGTAGGCGGCTGGGGCTCTTGGGAAGAGCTAAGTAACGAGCTCTTGTTTTTCTTTTTTCTCTTCCTCTTAGCCTTGGATAACACTGGGGCTTCTTCCTCGTTCTGGTCTTCCTCTTTCTTGTCTTCCTCTTTCTTTTTACTCTCAGGTGCTTGAATTGGTTCCCTTCTCTCCTCCTTCATCATCCACTGGTCGCCGTCGTCTGAGCCCACACATAAGGAGAGAGAGAGAACAGGAACATAGAAAAAGAGAGTGTCAGTGAGCGAGCGAGCGAGGGAGAGAGAGAGAGAGAGAGAGAGGAGTGAGAGAGAAAAAGAGTGAGAGAGAGAGACTGACGGTGAATGATGGAGTTACTCAGGTTGAGTGCTAAGAGGATAGAGGCGAGAACCTAGGAACGGAAAGGGAAAGACGTGGAATGGGAGATAGAGAGATAGAGATAGATAGAGAGAGAGAGAGAGAGAGGCCAGCAACTTTGACAATACCAAGAGAGAGGAACAGGTGTCCCCTCGCTGACAAGATTAGCCAGAAAGAAGAGACAAGCTTAGACATAGAAGAAAAGGATGTGAACGCAGGTCCAGGGCAGGCACGGAGGAAAAGAAGGAAAGAGAGAATGGAAGAGGGGATGCGAATGAAAGAGACAGAGAGAGTGAGAGAAAAGGAGGGGAAAAGCCCAAGAATGAGAAGCAAGGATTAGGAGTAGACAGGACGGGTAAAGCGGAGCAAGAATAAGCGATCCCAAAAGAAAGAGCGAAGAAGGGGAGAGAGAGAGAGAAATGCGGAGAGAGATAGAGCTCAAAATGAATGCAGAGAACCGAGTAGAGAGAGAGAGAATGAGGGAGACTTAAAGAGAGAGAGAGAGAGAGAGAGAGACAGGGAGAGAAAGGGGAAGAAGCTAGACATAAAGAGAGGAGAAGAGAGAGAGAGACACAGAGAGAGAAAGATGAATAAGGGAGGGAGGGCAAAAAGAGAGAGAGTGAGAGAGACAGACGGAGAGAGGCACCGGCAGTGACAGAAAGAGAGAAAGTGCCAGAACTATAATAGTACTTGTCCAACCTTCTTCTCTCTCCCTAACTCTGTGGAGCTTCTCTTTCGTCTCTTCATCCACTTGCAGCCCCGCTCTCTCTCTCTCCAACGCCATCTTCAGTCTCTGCTTCAGCGTTTGCTTTTGTCCTAAAGCCTTGGAGGAAGAAAGAAGGAGCTGCTGCGGCGCAGAGAGAGCGTGAGCCTGGAGGGAGGAGTAGAACTTGTCTCTCTGAAGGGAGAGAAGTTTTCTCTCTTCCAGCAGCTTTAACTTTTTTTGTTTGGACTTTGAGAGAGCCCTCGCCTCTTCTAGCACTTCTTCTCTCTCTCTCTTCTTCTCTCCCTGTTCTCCCTTCTTCTTCTTCTTCGGGAGGAGGATAACAGACTCGTTGCCTCCCAGCTCCGCCAGGAGCTCAGGAGAGATGAGAGACGCCGCATCCTTCGCGTCCTACGCGGAAGAATATAGGTGAGAAGAGTTGCCCAGTGGAGAGAAAGAGAGAGAAAGTAAACAGAGAGAGAGAGAGAGAGTGAGAGAGAGTGAGAGAGAGAGAAGGGAACAGGATATCATTAACACGCCGTGTCTACCTGGGGAATCTCCGACATCCCTCCTGACCCTTCGCAAGTCGCTCTGGCAGACGGGAGGGGGTGAAAGAGAAGAGAGGAGATAAGAATGTGGCGAGAGGTCACGTCTGCTCTGTCCTTCCTGCCCCAGCGTGCACTGCAGAGCGCCTGCGTGTGCTATGGAAGCCCGACAGTTCTCTTTCCCTCTCTTGCTTTCCCCTCTTCTCAAGCCTCTGTTGCCCCTCTCCGTGCCTGCTTACCATTGTTTCTTCCTGCTGGTCCTATGTCTCCTGCTGTTTTCATGGTCTCTCTCTCTTTCTCTCTCTCTCCCTCCCTCTCTCCCTCTCTCCCTCTCTCT
>FLMG01004157.1:0-15474 GCA_900088475.1 Hyphochytrium catenoides
GATCGAAAGCTGTCTAAATCTTTTTGTCCTTTCAACTCCTTGACTTCTTGGCTCGACATTTTCTTGACAAACTTTTGAAAATCTTCCACGCTCCGTCCTCCCTAAACATAAGAAATGATAGGATGGTTAGGACCAGAGTTGGGACCATAGAGAGGGCTAAGAGTGTCCAGAGAAGAGACGCGAGAACAGCGCAAGAAAGCAGAGCCTGCAAAAGAGAAAAGTTCTGCCCTTCAGTGACAGGGACCACAGAGTAGCTACTGTCAAGTAGGTCTGCTGTGTCAGCGACGGCTTCTCATTCACCTTATATTGGCGGACCTTTCCATCCCTCACAAACTTCAGGGTCGGGTATCCCTTAACGCCGAATCTCTCTCCCAGATCTGTGTGCACAGTGACATCAACGGTACCTAGAAAGGTCTGATCAGCTCAAGAGTGATTGAGTATAGAGAGAAGCCGATAAAGCGGGACGCAAAGATTGGGGCAGTCAGACGTGAGCGCTATCACATTTAAAGATTGATGACAAAAGAGGTAAAAGCTGAATTAGCGTCAGACATGGCAAAAGGAACTTGCAAGCTAGATTAGGAATCATGACTGAAGGAGATCTTACCTATCTTGAGCTTGTCTCCTGTCGACGCCGCAACGTCTCTCAGGACTGGTTCTAGCTTCCTGCAATGTTGGCACCATGGCTAAGAGGGCAAAGATGCAGAGCATGAGGATGTAAGCTAACAAACGACGAGATAGACACAATGAGCGGAGTAAGCCTGGAGAGAGAAGGAAGCGTAGAAGGATTGGAGCATCTGAAAGTCCTTTAAGGAAGCCTTGCGGAGAGGAGGACGGGAGGCCACGACACAAGCTGTATGTGAATTGCGAGAACGGAGAAAGCTAGGTGGGGACTTTAACGAAGACATAACGTGGAACAAACAATAAAGATCTAACACAAAAGACATCGCACTGAGAGCAATAGCACAGGAAGATCTGCTGAGGCTGATACTATCTATTAAAGTGAGAAGGGAAATAGGTGTACAGGAGGGACGACAGTCCATTTCAAGGTCCTTTCCCTCTAAGATATACTGAGTAGACTTCCTACCGCATAGAAGTCCAGCAGCCATAGCTGCGAGGGATCTTGGAAAACCGTCGAGTCAAATGTAGAGCTTGTCAGAGCCACGGGAGTCCTTTCTCTCTCTCCCGCTGCTGTTTGGGCAATAAATAGAGCGCACAAAGCCTGGAAAGACGACAGAAGAGCCGAACAATGGAAGGAGAGTAGGTGGATGAGCACTGATGAGTGAACTTCCGTTGCACAGCTCCTGAATCAGTACCAGAAGAGGTTTGAGCCGGATTAACGACATCCTCTCCTTCGCTACCGCCACTATCGCGACAATGCAACTTCTGTCCGGCAGCCTGCGTTCTCTATAACTCTCTCCTTCCACCCGTGCTTGCTTATATAGATCTGCTTGTGCTCTCCTAGAGATTTTATGATATCTTGGCCTAAGAGGACTCGAGAAGACTGCATCGACCGAGCAAAGAGCGATGCACTGATCGCCGATGGTCTGGCAGGAAGCTTCAGATGGATCATCATCAGAGCTTTGCCTCTTGGATCTCAATCAACGTATTGTGCAAGATCTTGGCGTACGGTAACGCCCAGTCCTTCTGTGTGGGTTCTGACCCAGATAGCCGGTAACCGTCACTAGTGAAAGGTTATCTGGATGGGGATGTCCGTTGTCCAAGGATATGGATCTATTAGGACGGCGGTAAGCCTCCTATGCAGTTGCTCTCGCTCATCCCTCGGTTGATGTTCTACTAGGCTAGGGGCCCGTCCAAAGCTCCAATCTCAGGCCAACTCGCCTTTCACCTTGTCCGCAACTGTGTTTCGTGATGACAGAATGTCAACTTTTTCACACACACACCAGCGAGAATACAAACAGACGACATACGTATAGAGAACAGAGCGCAGATAACATAGTCTAGAGGAGAGAACCTTTAGAGAGGCACAATGGTGCTTTATTATGACGGTTCGACGTGGATGTGGAATGCTCTCAGGTGCGCCCTGTAGTGCTCTTTGGTCCGATGGGCCAAAACTGCAGCTAGAACAGCGCCAACGGCACAGATAATAGCGGTGACAAGAAATGTTAATCGGAAGCATTCGTCACCGATGCACCTGTTTGAACCTATGGGATACAGGTAGTGAGTGTGAAGCTACGAGGCTGTTGCAAGCAAGGCAGCATAGGTGTACTCGCTTCCCGCTTCATCTGTCCTTTCCTCTTCTTTGTTGGCCTGATGGGAACATTGGCCTGATGGGAACATCTCTTTCAAGCCGCCTAACCTTTCAGACAAAAAGTAGTCCTCCCAGTGTTGCTCCTTTTCAATCCCAGTGTGTTCATTCCCACTCACCTGGCTGCACGTGTTGCTCGTAGATATATGTGGAGAGCCAAAGACTGATGACCACGCTGCCGATGCAGGGACCAATGCAGCTGAAGGCATATATACTCCCAAGATTTCTTAGACCGAAGAGCTCGCTAACCAATGCTGAGGAGAGAACAAGCGCCGTGTTAGTGGTCCCATCCACAGATGCAGCTGGCTTTGCAGGAAGCAAGAGGTGACCTAATCATCTTCGAGACAGAGAGGAGCCGACAAGCAATAAAATCAACACCGACGGACTTGGGCGCCTACGGATACCTGGCAGTAAGGACCAGAAACCTCCATATGAGAAGCCGACGCAGCAGCAGCTGAGTGCAAGAAGGGTAGCACTTCCAGCAAAGGCCATAAATAGTTGACTTGCGCACATTAAAGATACTGCTTGAACGAGACAGTAAGTAGCACGTAGAAGTTACGCGAACAAGGAGAGGCTCCGGTGTCGGACGGAGCACGGGAAGGGGAAGAGACTAAAAGAGAGTCATGCGAAGCAATTAATCAAGAGAAGAGCAACACGAGGGAAAGTCGTAGAAAGCAACATGGGGAAGCCGGAAAAAACGTTATCGCCTCACCATTTGCAGCTAAAAATGATGGGCGAACGAGCAAATGAGCATAGCTGTCGGCACCGTGCCCAAAAAACATCCGGCCGAAACAGCTCGTGACCGAAAGTAGAGAAACAAAAAGCTCCTTGTCCGCTAGACCCTTTGCTTCAACAATTTGCGAGATGTTGTTCATCACCAATAGCCCGCCTAGCGATTGTGGACATGAGGGACGGGGACAGACAATGGGACATAAGTCAATTAACTGTTAGTCCCAATACAAGCCAGAACGAATAGACAATAAAGCACAATACACACACCCGTTGAAGGGTCATCTCGTCTATCGAGTGCAAGGTCCTCTGGCACCACGGCCCACGTTGTGACAGGGCACTGTGACGATGTAACGGAAGATAAAGAGCCACTACTATTCAGAGTCTAGAGGTCAAGCTGCTACTGTGGCGTTCTCTACCTCCTGTGCCTCCAAGCAAACCGCCGATGATTAGCCAAAAGTTCAAGGAAGAGAGAGCCTCCTTTACCGACTTTCCAGAATGATGGTGATGGTGAAGGAGAGGAGTTGAATCATCGTCCGAGACATCCTCCACCTCAAGGGTGTCAGGACCAGGCATCGCGCTTAACTCAGGACCCAGCTCCTCCAAGCACTCTTGACTTTCGTTAGCCTTGGCTGCCACAGTGAGTAGCAGGTTAGGGGAGCATTAGCAATTTAGTCGTACTGGTGAGTGCAGTGTGAGAGCAGTGAACAATCACAGTGTGGTCAAAGGGTCCAGAGAAGAACAAGTGGATTGGGAAGCTGACTAAGGTTGTGAAAAAAACGTCAATACGCAAGGTCAGAGCGATATGGAACGAGCTAATAAAAGAGTTCTGCGCTACAAACTGACAACACCTAGGGTGCGAGGTCAGGAAGATCAAGGGCGATCGAAAAGGACGACACTGCCAAGTAAGCTTACCTTCTCCTAGAGGGTGAAACCTCCTGTCCCTAAGAATCCAGCTGGATTGAATGAAAATGGGACGCACGCCATCGATGAGAAAGAACAGGCTCATGAATGAGAGGGAGAAGAGACAGATGGCTACGTTCACAGCTGGAGAGAAGAGATGTGGCCACAAACTACGAAGCAACGAGATGACAAAAAGGAAGATTCCAAGGAAGATTACGAGGAAGACGCCAAATTTTAGCCGCGATAGCACTGCTTTCCGCTGCATGGCAAAGGATCAACAGCTGTGTAAGCAACTGCTTACGCAATTCAGAACAACATGTCAAGCTTAATAATAGGGGCGACTCGGAAGCGACGGACAAGGATGCTAATAAAGAGGGTGATTAGGTCAGGTGAGCACTGCTAATGAAAAAAGGAGGGCCCCAAAAAGGACAATGGTAGGGAGGCGATCACCTACCATCGTCATATCTTCGTCCAGTGTCACTGCCGGAGGCACTAAGTTGAGCCCGGAAGAAAGTCCCCAGCCAACCAAAAGAGCCGCCACGCCGAGAAAGGCGACAAAGTCAAGGGCTTGTGGCTTGAAAAATGTGACGTAAAGCTGAAAGTTTAGACATGAGCCAGCGAGGGTAAGAATTGAGACCGTTGATCCTTGTGATGTAGGGCTGAAACTAATGTGGCACCCCGTCGGAGCAAGGGCGAATAACACGAATGAGATTGAACGAGAGTCTTCTAGTAGAAGGCGAGCGTGTTCCCCCATGGGACCCCGATGGGAGAAAGGTCTATATTTTGCGCCGCACCTCGGTCCATAGGGCTGCGCTGAGTCCAAAAAGTGCCTTCATCAGACCGCCTACCATACCGCGATTGCGTGCGAAGTTTGGAATCTATAGCATAAAGCATCAAACTAAGTAGCTCCATACAGTCCCAACGAGGAAGAGGATCAGAAGAGGTAGCTTCATTCCCCTTAGAGTAAGCAACAGGAAGATCACAGGAAGGGGTCTCACAAAGCCTAGCGGGTGCTCACCGATGTCGCGAGTGCTGAAGTATCAAACCAAGCGCTCCCAAAGCCCCACATTGCACAGTAGAGGGCTGTCTCCCAGAACTGGAGAGGTAAGAGGGCCAAGAATGTTATCCTTACCCCTCAAGGACTTGGAAGAAGTGATGGAGATAGGGCCACACAGGTAGACGAGATGTGGTTCAGTGGCTAGGACAGAGTACCGAAAGAGGGACACAAGTCGATACAAAGAAGGAGAGACATAGGGGCAAGTACAGCTTAGGTAACCTGTGCGTCTATGTAATGTTTGGCAGAAGCCCATAGAAGGAGGTAGCCCACGCATGTTATGGAGCTGCCTACGAGGACAGTAGCCCGACTGCCGTAGCGGTCAAAGAACAAACCAGAGACTACAGCACAGAGTTCGAGAAAGAAGAGATTGTGAGAATCAATACACATTGGTTCCCTCTGATGGCTATGTCTTCTATCTACATCCATCTGCCATCATTCTTCGGACTCGTCCTAACTCGGTCAACTGTCTCCATTTACCCTTTTCATTGTTCCTTCTCTTCTCTAGCCTTTCTGTCCCTTTGGCCCATAAATAGCAGGCTGGTTCTAGACACAGCAATTAACCTGGTTTCTAACTCTAAACAATGACACGCTTACCAGGAAAGTAACTGCCAAAGTTTGTGGCAGTCGCAAGGACCTGGATAGAGGAAGATATATAGGGAGAACCGGAGGCCAAACGCAAGAGCAAGTTATGGAAAGCTTGCTTACAGAAAAGACACCAGGTAAAATCAAGTGCTTGAACAGGAAGGCCTCCTCTTGGATAATATTGTCATGCAAGAGAGAAGGGCGCGTTCATACATCGCTTGACGCAACCGAAAGCTGTCAGAAAGGTGCTTTACACTTGCACAAACCAGCGAAGAGACACAGAGAGGGCAAGAAAGAGGGTCCAGAAGGGCGCCAGTTGTAGCGCTCTCTTTCGTCGTGCTGACCTGGATCTTGCGCTGAGCGGATGGGTCGCCGGGGAATAAGGCATCCTTGAGCTAGACCAAGAGGTGGTCGAACGTACCAACGTACCATGTTAGGAGCAAGATCAGCAGAAGAGAGAAGGAGCACAACTCTATCCATATGCACTTTGCTGTGAACGATAGTGACAAGGGAAGAGGGATAGAAGCAAGGCAAGAGCTAGACGGCTAGAGCAGTGGAGGATAGTAGTCTATCTTTCTCCCTGAAAAGCAGCGGAAGGAGGAGCAGTACCACATCCAAACTTCGGCTCACATCACGACCCAGCGGACAGCAGTGAAGTTTATAGGGTTCCAGGAACTTGACAACGAGAGGGGGAAATCTTAATGGAAGGTGAAGAGAAATAGGGAAACGGCACCTCGGAGGAGTAGATTCCGTAAGCATAAGGCGTTCCTCCGGCAATCATCAGAAAAAGGCAGCAGCCCAAGGTGAACCATCGGTTCACGTACCAAACAGCACCATCACTGCTGTCTTTGCTCATACTCCCCCTTCCCGCCGCCTTGTCTCGTCTTCGAGACCAGGACAGCGGCTCTCTTCTTCCTTTTGCCCACTTCCTCCCGCTTTTCTAGTTCTAGTGCCTCTTCGAGTCTCTGAAGTCTCTCTGCCTAATGCAGTTCTCTTTCCTGACCTCTCACCTAGGCGCTTCTCAGTAGTAAGGCTGTCGCTCTCCGCTGTCCTCCAACGGGACTGGTTCTCTCGCTCTTTGCTGATGCTTGTTGAGCTTCTCGTGAGCTCATCGCCTGGACACTCTCCTTGCTATGATGAGCTGATGAGCATCTGCCACAAATAGATTTGGGTACCTTATTCCGACAAAGTAAGGATGACAAGAACGGAGGAATATATGCTATTCACTATACAGGCTCTCCACAGTAACACTTAGCCCTTTATTAGTATATATCTTCCCTTATAAAGGGCAAGATTAGGACGAAGGAAGGACGAACTGCAGTTCAGAGCCCAGAACCAGAAGAAGACATGAAGACCAAGAAGAAAACAGTGGAAGAGAGCAGCAGCGCAAGTAAACCAGAGTATAAAAGTTCTTCATCAGACGCTATGCTGAGCGCACATAAGCTTCTGGGCAAGCTACTGAAGATTGGCCGTACGGAAGTCACCAACAACCTCCGATTGCGTAGGGCATCCCGTCAAGACTGTTCTTGAGAGTCAAAGGTCCTTCACCTGGACTAGCATGGTCATAAGTACCCTACACGAAACGGAAAGGAGAGAGCTCGCTGCCCTATTACCAATCTCAACCAGCCGCCGGGTTATGACCCAGAGCCTAGTAGTCAAGACCTAATGCCCATTGCTTTTGTCATGAACCCGTCAGCAACCCTCCCAACCACTGTTTACTCTTCTTCCAACCAAGGTGTAAGTCGATATCTAAGTCACGAGCTGGTGGAGTTTCTCCACGAACAGCCCTTCCAGCAGATGATGCAAGTGCCGCTTGCAACTACCGATTCTTTCAGATTCTTCCTGTCCCCGCCAAGGGCTATCGTGTGGATGCGTCACTATTATCAGCGATTGTTGGACCCTTATGCTGAAGATGATCTCGAAGGCGATCTGCAACTGGGCTGATTGTCTGCCGTTAAAAGCCCTCCTTAACCAAGTGCGATAAATTAGGGTCGGCAGAGACAGCACAGGAGACACACGGAGTAGTAGGTCACACGCCGCATGGGACCTTCCTCGCCGCTTCATTCTTGCTGTGTTATTGAGAGAAGAATGGAAGAAGAGGGTGGGACTGATTCCAGTACACACTCCGTTCTCCCCTCCTATTTTACGTTTTCCTCTTCACCTGTTGTCACCTTCTTGCTGGGGCCAACCGCAGCAGCTTGGGAGAGGAAGTCGTATTCCTCCAGGTTGCTGCCTTATTACCTCAAAAAGGACATGCCGGCGTACTGCTCAAGCGGCAACAAACTGGAGGAATAGAGGTCCACAAATACCTCATAAGCTCCTGACACCAGCGCGTTACATAATGATCATTGTCGTTTCCTTCCTCGAAGTAGAACCACCGTCCTATTACTTGGCAGCACCACTATTATAGACAACCCAGCTGACGACTGTCTCCTCGCCCCTTTCCTATTCGTTTCTCTATCTATGTACCAGGTACACACAGATGATGACCAGCTCTGTTCCTGGTCGCTTCCATCTCTCGAGGCACACGCAGATGATGATGCCCTGTGCCCATGAGCTCCTGGTTTTATCTACCTGAAAGGCACACGCAGATGATGATGACCTTCGCCTTCGCCCATGAGCTCGGTCGGTCCTTTAACTATCTCACGACCGAGGCACACAACACCAACCAGATGGTGATGCCCTCCGCCCATGAGCTTCCAGTCATGACACCACGCCCTCCAAAGGGAGAGGCCGCGGTCGATGGTCGCCTGAAGCAGCTAGGAGGAGCTACATACAGCTGGAGCTGCTGGGAACTCCAGGACCGTCGTGGTTGTGGGAGGAGGAGAAAGATCGAAAAAGTTCAAGAAGAGAGGAGACCTTGGAGGAGACACAACCGGACGCCATTTTACCAACCCAAAAGTGTGAAATAAGCTCCAGAACCACCAGGAACCTTGATTTTTGACAGTAACCCACACAGTCTGCCTGTTTTTGACAATTGTCTTCACAAAAACTTGCCCTTTTGTACAAGTGCAATAATTCACTTGCAAATTTTATGATTGACTAGCCGTTAGTAATCGCAATTTCGAACTTATAAGAAACTCCTTGCCAAGAATAGGCTCCCTTGGCAGTTCCTCCAATTTCTGCACTCTTGCCATCTTCTCTCTCCCTCTTCCCACACGTTTTGACCTCTCTCTCTGTCCTTTCTCTCTTTCCTCTCACTCTCTCTCTCTCTCTTTTTCTCTCTCACTTTTTTTTCTCTCTCTCTTTTCTCTCTCCACTCTCTCTCTCTAAATTTTTCTCCCTCTCTCTCTTTCTCTTGTTCTCTCTCTCTCTCTCGCTTCGCGCTTTGCCTCCTCTTTCAAGCATACCTTCCCTCCTTTGGTCCTCGCTGCTCGCTGCCCTTCTGCGGGAAGGATGATTGCTTGATGGAGCGGCGGGGGAAAGGCCGCGCTTCCATTTCCCTCCCTTTCGTCGCCTTTCGTTCATACATGCAAAGCTACCTTTCCTATCAGTTCCTGCCAACTCTGGCATTTTTGCCACTTCTTCCTGGCACGCTCCTAGGGGGCGGTAAAAGGTCTTTATTAGCTTCCATCTTCTGACACCACGGTAGAGTCACATAAGCTAAGAGGAGCCATGCTGTTGGAGAGCCAAGTCGGCCCACCAGATCTCACGGCACTTAAACGAAAGCAGCTGCAGGCTTTATGTAAAGCTTGTGGGCTAAGGTAAGGCTGTGCTTCCTTTTACTCGGATAGTAATAGAAGATTATGCACGGGCGTGGCGCAAGCCAGAGTCCGTGGAGGACTCGAGAGCCCGACGCTGGAGCAACAGAGTACAAAGCAAATATTAGGGAAAGGGTTAACTCGTGGAAGGGAGAAAGGCGGCAAGGGAATGGTGGCAGAGGCGAGAGCATGGAGGAGGATGGCAATAGGAGTGTGACAGAAAAGGGAAGAAGAAGGGACGACGTTCCCATTCCACCAAGGAGAGAGAAAGAAGAAGAGACAGGAGCAGATATCTGGCTGAATCAATGACGAGGAGCAAACGGCAGACAGAGAGAGAGAAAGAGAGACATGAAGAGAGACAGCTTTTAAGAGGGAGGGCAAAAGACCCCAGCGCAAGACGCAGGTTGGCAGGCTGAAGAGAGTGTATCCCAGACCCGAACATATAGCTCTGACAGTTCAAGCTGCTTGTGTAGGGCCAATGGGAAGAATGCGGAGATGATTGCTGAACTGAACCAATTCTATGCCACAAGCCAGACACACCGAGAGGGGTCAGATAGGTGAGTCTAGGTTGTAACATGGTTAGCGTGGGAAAAGTTGCTTACCAGCCGCTTATATTTGCAGAGAAACAAGGAATGGACGTTGTGCCGGTACAGCCGAGGTTCCAAAGGAAGAAATAGATGCTGTTTCCATGGACAAGAACGAAGCCTCTTCTTCTTCTTCCATCTCACCAGTAGACCAACCTGCAGAACTGCATTCCCTCTGTGGTCAACCCCAACAGCCAGCTAAGGAAGAGGCCCCTCAACCGATGGAAGAAGAGAAAGAAAATGATGCTCCACCTCCGCCACCCGCGCAAAGACATTCTATAGTCAAAGAGGAGAGAGCTATGAAGCGCAAGTCAGAGCTTGAGGCTCGAAAAGACCAGAAGGTTTTGCATGCCTTGTTCCTCTCCTGCCATCGCCATGTCTCGTCGGGGAAATCAATGAAGAGCTTGTAGCCATCCCATATCTCCGTATGCCTTTTTGAATGTTTCTGCCATCTACCCCATGCCCATTGTGGCAGTACTTTTCTTGCTCTCCCCGTGACTCTCTTTCTCTTTCTTCAACTCAAGTGGCTGTTCTGTGGCGTAGGCGAAAGCCTTCCAGCGAGAAGTCAAGGATAAGAAGCTCAGACAGCCGTTGAAGGCCATCAATAGCAGCAACTCAACTACAGCCTCTCGCCCTAAGACCCCAGGATCTGGAAGAAAAGTGATGGATTTTGACGCCATCCATGCCAGGTCAACCTTTAGGCACAGTGGAAGGGCATCGTCGATGTACATAGAGGGACAATAGAAAGCAGCGCAAAAGAGAGAACAGAAGAAGACGGCAATGAGGTGCAAGCGCCAAAGAAAAGCGGTTAAGGCAAAGCGAGCCTTTTGGAAGTATAGTAGGACAGTGAGAGCCCTACAGCTTTCTGACTTTGATCTTCTGCCACCAGAAACTTTAGTAAGAATGAGACGCTGTGGGAGAGAGAAGCAAGAAGGAAACGAGAAGCACAGGCCCTATTGTCAGGAGGTCTCTTTATTTGTCCTACCTTTTTAGAACCTCTCTCTCTCTCATACACGTTTTTTCGTCTCCCTAGGCCGCACACAGACACCGCGGCTCAAGATGCTTGCGCAGGTAAGTGACATGGTTACATCGTTTGCTCCCGCCTAGCTCTTGCCTGAGCCTGATCATCTTAGGCTCAGAAGACCCCAACACCTGGCCAAGTTAATGCAGCAGCAGGTGGGTACTTTTCAAAGATGAGATTGAGGATTGCAGCCGATCGACGAAAAGATGACGGCTTGATGAGAACTAAGATGATAGCTAAGAACTGCGTGTTGTCAGACATTGTAAAGGAGCTGGACCTGAGAAGCCCATCGACCGCAATCAAAAGAAGGAGGAGCGGTGCCTCTACAGGTGCGCCGCAGGTGTTCTGATGGAGGAGTTTCTGCGCCTTGTGAATTTTCATATCTTATATGGCGTCTCCGATGCCGCTTCTCTGTCCTCTTTGAATATTCTCTCCTTCCCCAGTAGTCCTCTCATCTTCTGGGCCCGATGTGGAGTCATACGACCTGACTGTCTTCTCAACGTCATCTCCATCCGTCTCTCTCTTGTTTACATTACCGAGTCTCAAAAGCTCCGTTTTCCTCTGCTTTCTGCGCTCTCATCCTGCCTGCACTGCAAACAATTTACAGCTACGCATCCATCGATCCCCGCAGCTCCATCCGTTCCGCAATCCGTTCCCTGTCAGCGCCAAGCTACCAAGCCTTCAGCACTCGTCACCAAGCGGAAAGACGCAACTACTGTCAAGAAGCCAGCGAAACCACTGATTGAGAAGGACAAGAAGAGATATAAACCTTACACAGGAAAGGTCCCTCCTTACACAGGTTTCTCCACTCTGATGTCGCCCAAGATCGTAAATACCAAGAAGGGGAAGGTTCCAACTGTTCCTTCAGAGCCGCAATTGGTGGGATCAACTGTTCAGGTGCTGGACTCACTGAGGCTCCTCTGCTCCCTCGTCTCTTGCATAAGGTGGCTTCTCAGGGTTGTCAGCATTAGGCTGCTCTACGTGTCCTTGTAGTGTGTGCTATCACTCTTCATCTCTCTGACTAAGATTCGATCGACTTCTTGTCTGCTTTACCACAGAGAGAGTCCAAGACTCAGTGTATGAAGGCCACGAAGGTGGAGCTGGTGAAAGGGGTACGAAGCACGAGAACAGAGATTCTCAGAGAGCAGCTTCGCGAGAGAAAGTTAGCCAGTTGTGCTTAAGGAAGTCGCACTGGTCTTCGCATTGGCGAATGTAAACTACACTTAGAGAAGCCGGGCAGGAGGCTAGATACCTCTTGTACCGAAGCCGCTCTATGGACGTCATGACTGTATGTGGTGGGCCGCGATACAAGACGAGTAGCTGGTAAAGAAACAGAAGAAGTTAAAGGAGAGAGAGAGACAGAGAGAGAAGAGAGAGGGACAAAGCTAGAAGTGAAGCCGAGTAGATAACAGGTGAGAGAGCGGAGAAAGAGACACAACTAGGTAGCCGAGAGGTAGGGTTTAAGGACTGGCTTTACATTAGGGCCATACTAGTCTTGCTCGTTGCAAAGTAACAAACACGATACATATAGGAACGCTTTCAATAGCCTAGGCGCCTGGAAGAGACTTATTCTAGCATAGATTAGGAAGATGTAAACTGGGAGAATGCAAGGTCTTGGCGCTAAGACCCCAACCAAAGATGATGCATAGTGCAGATGTTCAGGGGAAGAGAAAGAAGAAAGACAGAGACACGAAGGACAGAGACACAGCGAAGTCATCCTGAACACAAAAGAGCGCCTTGTGACTGCATACGATCACAAATAAATGAAGCAACGGAACAGCTCAGTGCTCCCAGGACAGATGTTGAAAGATGATGTCAATGCTACGCAGCATCACTGCTATTCCTAGGCCGCGTCAGCTTTGGTTTCAGTCACTTGCTCTTCTGGCTCTGGAACACTGCTGCTATCTTCGTGAGATGATGGCTTATTAGGAGGCTTTTCCACAGGATTTTCTAAGTTTCTATTGCACATGGGGCAGCGGACGCTCATCTCTAGCCAGGGTTTTAGGCAGTCGGTATGGAAAGAGTGTCTATATAAAGCAACAAAATGCAAGCGCAACAAGGACTGTCAAAAAAATGACGGGGGCCACAAGGTCACGATAACAGGAGGACCGAGGCAAAGAGGCACATAAAAGCCATCGCAAACCAGATCGTGAAGGAATGCACGTATAAGCCGCGACAGGACTTCTCGGCGGAAGACAGGAAAAATAACAGGAACCCTAAACCGAAGACAGAGCAGACCATTGGTACTGCTGGATAAGCTTCCAGCGGGAAGGAAAGGACCAAGTGAAGGTAGTCATGAGTGGAAAGCTATAGTTTCGGCTTCACCCACCCGCAAGATGTCTCGCATAGTTCCTCTTCTGGCTCATACTGGCATGTACAGATAGGACATCTGAAAGCCAAGACAAATCAGTTACGTCACTGGTAAGAAGGGCAAAAGGACATAATAGAGATCGCTGTCTGCCGAGACTTTCTAGCGATGTATTAGAAGCAAGGGGACAAAGAGAAACCCTTCAGCAATATAGAGTTTGGCAAAGAGCACTGCATTCAACATAGGAGGTCGGCGATGTGGCTGAAGCTGGCCTCTCTTACGTGTTGTCCTCCCCACATCCTGCCTCTAGTCGTTCGCTCTCGGTCTTTAGCTTCTCGTCTTCGCCATTGAGAGTAGGGTATTTTTTCTTCTTGATATAGCCCCAGCCTCTCTCCGACAGGGCACGGTTAAGCGTTTCGGGATCTCCACCATAGCGCATGCGATATTGACGCTATGGTCAGGGATAGGAAGTACAGGGTGGCGTTATTAGACAAAGCAAGGAAAGAGTAAGGCCGACAAAATGGAAAAGACTAAGGTGGACAGAATAACAGCAAAAGCACAAGACAAAATACCAAAGGAAGGCGGAGACAGATGCGGGTAGAGTCAATAAGAGGGAAGTCAGAGCTATGGGCGTGGGGTGGTACCTGATATATCCGATATTCTCTGTCCGCTCTGTCTACCAGGACCATTGAGACAACCCATAGTAGCTGCAGGGAATTGAGAACAAAAGTGAGTAAGAGAACTATCATGGAACCACCTGATGGGGTCGAGCGACCAGAATCATGGTCAGATTAGCAGCAGAGACCCACGGGCAGCGGACGGAGGGGCTGTGAACGTGAGTTGTAGCGAAAACAGATCTATCACCAGCTTAGCGAGATATAGCTACTCAACGTTAAGAAACAGAAGCCAAAGGGTGAGAGGTGCTGTCACGTAAAAATAGAACTACATAAAAAAGCCGCTGCGTAAGGCCTTTGGCCTCTGCAACTTACCACTCCGAACGCAGCCAGTGCAAGATCAACCCATCCAGGAGCGTCAGGAGGGAGGAGAGTAATGAAGAATACCACTATGAGGGACACTCGAAGAAAATTGACTACCCCGCCTGCCGTAAGGTTTATTCGGCGCTGTATAAGCAAAGAAGCCGCCAGGGGTGAGCATCGCCGCTACTGACAAACGACGTCATCAAAGAAATAGTGCCTACCTCAATGCGCTCTCTTTCTGTAAGCGGTGCATCCAAAGGGACGACCTCATGGGCTGGCAACCCTGGAGGGGACGGTGGAGGTCGAGGTGGAGGCGCAAGCCTATCGCTCTCTTCATTTCGTGCTCGTTCTCTGTCCGCAAAGACGACTTCGTAGGGTGGGTAGTTCATCATGTATCCGCACCAGATGCGGGTTATTCGTTTTGTCCACCAGGTCAAAGAGCTGTCGCTATGGGAAACAGAAATGGCTCCCACAGATAGGGCTCTTCTGTTATAGTGAACCACCAAAAAGCTATCCGGCTGGTTCTTTTTCCTCCTCGTCGTCCCACGCGCCTACCAACCCTAGTAAAGAGGCTGGCGTCCAAATGGGAAGAGGATAGAGAGAGGATGGCTCCAGATAAGTATAATTCCTAGCTCCTACCGAGAGATGTATGTGCTTGATGATCACGGCCTCAATTGAGGATGCCAGCAGCAGCTTCAATCTTCAGAAGACGGAGATCAATGAAGCACAAGAGCAGAAAGAAGCCTATGAAAAAGCTTCAGAAATCACTGTCATCGCCTTTTCTGACAGAGACTTTTCTTTTCTTCTTGTTTCTCGGTCAACTGCGTCAGTCATGTCTTGTGTCTCACCTTTTCGCTTGATTCTGATTCTGATTCCGTTTTAGATTCGATTCTCGTCTGTAAGCCAATTCCATTTCCGCTAACGGTAATATAGTTCCCATGATAGAGACAGACACAGACATTTTTTACAGTAGCTTCTTGATGATGTAGTTCCGTCATTTGTTACTTCTTCCCGAGCAATCTTCTTATAATGCTAGCGTGACCAATTGTAACCGTGCAACAATGGTAGAAAATAGCAGGGTAATGCTTCAACTATACTTCTGGTAATGCAAGTGGGATGATTAGCTTGAAAGACAGAGTCGAACGAAGGGACTATCAAATATTATCCTGCCGTCTACTTCCTTTTCTTTATTGCCTCCAGTAGTACCAACCATTGCAGGTTGTTATGGTCTCTTGTCAATGTAAGGTTAGTTGGATGTGGGTCAGACTGGAGGAAAATCCTCATTTTGGCTTGATGTGGAGGAAGCGTATTAAACGGCGGATCCTAGCGCAAAAGCCGCTTTCGCG
>FLMG01004158.1:0-31521 GCA_900088475.1 Hyphochytrium catenoides
GAGAGAGAGAGAGAGAGAGAGCACAGAGAGAGAGAGCACAGATTGAGAGTGAGAGAGAGAGAGCACAGAGAGAGAGAAGAGAGAGCACACGGAGAGAGAGTGGAGACAGAGAGGGACAGGGGTGAGAACCAAATAAAGGGGAAGAGAGTGAAAGAAAGGAGGGAAGAGGAACAGGGAAGAGAGAAGCTAGAGGAAAAGAGCACCACAAGACAGAACGAAGAGAAAGAGAGAACGAAGAGACAAGGGAGAGACAGAGAAAAAAAGAAAAGAGAGGAGATAGCTAGCACCCTCTGACGTAGACATCCCGACCTGACAACCTGCTACACTGTGGAGGCCGAAGATCGCCGCTGATCACGAAGAACACTCACAGCTCCTTCGAAGGGCTCCTTGACCAGGCCTCGAGGCTTGTGGGAAGTTAGCGGTGTTCGTCAGAGAGAGAGAGAGAAGAGAGGAGAGAAGAAGAGAGGAGAGGAGATACCGAGCAGAAAAGAGAGAGAGAATGCAAGGTAAACTGTGCCTCGTGGTGGAGTGACAGTCATATTTCAAATCGTCCACTGACAGAGAAGCTACTGTAAGAGAAGAAGAAGAAGAAAGAAGCTCTCAATAAGCTACGAACTGTCAATAGTCCCTGCTGTTGTCTAGCTATTGCCTGGAAGAGCAGCACCCTTCTAAAGCATTTAATCAAGTCAAGCCATCTTTGCCGCCCAGCCAAGGGACGACGAACCAAAAAACAAGCACGATGGAAAGCAGTGGCCTCAAGGATATGCTTGCTGCTGGCGCACAGGCTGTCAAGAACACTCTAGGGCGACCAACGGAACGAGTGACAAACGGAATGACCCCGGACCGACACCAGGTCACGGCGGCATCCATCGGCGGCGTCCACCCAGGCACAGACCACCATCCCAGCAGAGAAGAGCTGCAGGAACGTCAAGAGAAGGAGCCGCTTCTCTCTACAGAGGGGACTATCGGCAAACATAAGTACGGAATAGGCGCAGTCACAGGCATCCAGCAGCCCAGCCACGGAGGCATGGGCTGGGAGTCAGAGCCCGGCAGCGACCACAAGTAGACGGACTATAAACCTCGGTGCTCTGTCTAGCATTCACTCAGTACTATATCTATTATGGTGGAGCATACCTCGTGGGTAGTCTCCCGACGCTAAACACGCTAAGCCTAAGTAACTCTATACAAAAGCGACGCCTAATCCATCTCTTGAGACGTTTGACTGCAGCCTTCGCAGGGCTTCGTAGGGTTTTTTCATCTTCAGTCACTGAGGAAAGTGGGTTAGTTCCAACACACCATGTGAGAGGCTCCACCTCAATTTTGGCCAAGAGCAGGGATGTCAATAGGGAGAGAGGGGACGCGGTGCAGCAGCGTAGAGAAAGAGCGGTGAGAGCATTGATATTTGGTATCACAGCATGACAAGATGCTACACTCCTAACAAAGGCCGCCAGCGGGGCTGCACCATTAGCGAGGGCTAGCATTCGATTCAATTATTCAAGCAAAAGATTGATCCCATAGGTCTATCTATTGTCTGAGTGGCCTGGCAGCAGTCAGTTCTGTCGAAGGTCCCTCCTAACACACAGAAAATCCTTACTCCCGGGTGAAGTCCTCCACAAGAACGATATTCATGAGCCACGCCATCTCTCCAGCGGGTTTTGCAGCGCCTCCTCCCCTGTGGAAAAAAAGGCTTACATTTGTCCCGGCCTTGAGTTCAACCATACCAGAGATGGTACATGTCTTCGGAACCTTGTCATCACTGGTAGCGGGGACTGCTCGCTGAATGCAATAATCATCGCCGAACAGACAGAGCTGGTCATTCTTGCCCCATTCACCACCAGCCCAAGAGAAGCGTGCGTACACCCGGTAAAGGCCCTCGCGGACCACTTCCACGGCTCCGTTCTCGTCCACCAGAGCGTAATTGTCCCCATTACTGATGGCACCATTGTCTTCCCAGCAAACGCATTCGTCAACCGCCGTCACTTCAGTGGATCGAAGAGACAATGGAGCGTGCTTCTTAGCTCGGCGTTGTTGCTCGTCACGCTCAGCAAGGACGCTCTTCAGCTCTACGATCTCCTCATGCAGATCTCTCATCTGAGCCTGGAGGATGTCAATGGTCTCAATCGCTAGAGGGACCATGGGAAACTTATACGCGGGCATCCAATAGGGCAGGAGCTTGACTTTCAGAACAAGCGTGACAGAGCCATCAGTGCCGCTAACAAGATCAACGTCCGCGGTGTCTGAGGCCTCGGTCCTTGTAGCATTATGACTCTCATGGTCCCCTCCTCCGGTTTGAATGGGTCTTGAACCAGTGGACTTTTTGGCTTTCTCGCTGTTTGCTTGCAAGGCGTGCTGTCAACACAGAGCACAGAGAATTGTTAGGCAAATAATTGAGCTAGCTTCGCAGACTCAGAGGCAACTTATAAAAAATACTGCCTACTAGAATATTACCTTCAGAGCAGTCAAAACTACAGAGCCCGGGATTTCAACTCCTTCCGGGGCAAAGTCTTTCACGTTCTCAATTTTACACTCCCTACATCACAACATTAGAGATTTTGCAGCCAAACACCTGCACTGATGCAGGATAAGGGCCCAAGCCTTCTTCTTGGTGGCCTCACCTTTGCAGTTTTGTGCGCTTACATTCCAGCCAGATAGTGACTGCCATGGAGTCTCCAGCGCTCCGGACTTGTACTCTATAAACGTCATCTCGTGCCTGAGAAGCGAAGATAAGGCGCGAGAGCTCCAGCTCCACATTCTGGGGCTTCACAACCTCTGCGGTCGCCCGTTCTTTGTGGGAAGAAGAAGATGTCGCTATTGGGTCGATCGGTGTCGTCATCCTTGAAAGCCGTTTATTGTTCGAAAGATGAGAGGAGAGAGGATCGTGTCAAGACGTTCTCCAATAAATCTGCCTAGCAATTAGTTGGTTGACCCTTAGAGCTGAATGTAGCGTATGGCGGCGATAAAATACCTTCTCCTGCTGTGGCCAGCGACGTGCGTCCTTCTCTTCGCAATTAACAAAGCGGAGCTTGACAGCCTCTTAACGGAGCGTTAGAGGGAGAATAATGGTCTCAGTGTTGAGAGCGCTCTGTAGAATTGCAATCGCTGTCAAAGTAGGTCGGCACCACCAGTGGCAGAGGTGGCGGTGCGCTATCGTATCTTTGGCGGCAAGGGCGCCGAATCTTTGGAAATTCCCGCCAATGAAGTGCCTTATATTCGTATATTCTGCTGCACTACCTCTAAAACAATGAAGAAATTTCTTGTCCTGCTTCTGTAAGTACTATTCTAGCACTATTCTGGCGGGAAGATACACTTTCCGAAAACACAAGCAATGATTCTGTGGCGGGAACGAAAATTGAAGGTTCATCAAACATCCACTGCCTGTAGCTCGTACAAGTAATGTTATTACAGCACCTCAGGTCTCACAGGTTCAGTGGGTTGAGGGAAAAGGGTTGGCTTTCTACGAAAAATGAGCTTTTTCCGCCTCCACCAAAGCAATTTCGCCATTCTCCAATTCATTCTCAACAAGCCTTGGAATTCAAGCTGGAAAACGCTTTCCGGAAACTCTGTTCGTATTGGGACTGAAGCTTCAGAAATGCGGCACCTTTCTATATAGCACAGAAGCTCTGTACTAGCGATGCTTTCGTTAAAAGTTCTCAATCTCGACATTCCAGCCTGTTGGTCAAGCAGACCTTGAGGAGGCGTCTGCGCTAATACATGCCGAAGCTCAAAACTCCTTGGACACGCGGTTGCCTCTGACCCCTTGCAGCTCAAAGCTCTAAGTCTACATCATACTACTTCCCCTATCGGTGCGTGTGGCCGGGGGAGTTGAGTTGAATCTTGCCACAGTTTTGCAGATTTCTTGTTTCTTCTTTATGTCCAATGCCTTCCTAACTGCATTTACGCCCATGAAATGGCACAGGGATCTTCCCCGAAGCATTAGCTGTCAGTGCCCGCTCGTTCCGCTTAGGATTGACTATATACCTAGTTTCAGACCAAAGAACTATTCTCCTTAGCTTCTCTTCCTAGCCAGGTGTCGCTGCTTCAATTATACTGTCTTTACTCGTCGCCGAGCAACATTATTTTGTGTGACTTATAATGGAGGAAAGGTGTGAATCTATTGCCACAGCGCTTAATAACAATAGGGTCTGGGCACTATAGCTCAGAGAGAAGAAAGCCGTAAGGAAGAAGGAACAGAGCTAATTTTCGTACTGAGACTCCGCACACGAGACCAAAGCAGCGTCTGAGATACTTTGCAGCTCCCTCATATCGGAGCTTTGAGAATGGTAGAGGTTGTTGGTTGGACGATAGTCTCCTCCTGAGTATATCGGTTGTTCTCTGTCCCTATTTTCAGGCTCGTGATCCGCTTGTCCCGCATAATAGGTCTCAGAGCCATTGTAATGAAGACTGTGTTCCTCTCCGCTTCGCTGGTGGTCCAGGTGGCTCTGGTCATAGTAATGTTCTTCTCCTATTCTTTCCCCTCCGTCTGCCAGTCTTCCCCTTTGAAGGATCTCAGCGCTATGTGGATCCACGTTGGAATCACCCACATCGCCATCTTCTGAAGCACGGTAATCCTCCGCTGCCTAAAAGCAGCCAAAAAGCGAAGGTTCAGCGCCAGGGTATAACAAGCACACATATAATACACAAAAGGGCAAGCACTTGTGAAGTTTCGCAGGGTAAGACTCAAATGAGGAAGCTGCGAAAGAAGCTGTATGTGGCCTAGACAGCATCTCAAGAGTAATGGGTAAAGCACAAGCATAGGTAAAGCTTGAGGACGTCTTCAGAGAGGAAACAGAGTTCTACTTACCCTTGTACGTATCTTCTTTTTGGTTGGAGAAGCCAACAGGATTTCTATCACAAGCTTCCTGTAAGCTGACTCGCCAGGGGCAAGAGCAACCTTGCGATACTTTCTCTGAGCTAATTCCGCGAGGGCGACCTGCAAATAAGAGAAGAATAGACCGTCGGTGGGTTGCAGCGATCTTAAGGCCATGGAAGGGAAGACATTGGCTGACAGCCGATGCCTTGCAACAACAACGAAGGGAAGGAGGAGACGAACCTTGAAAGTGTCGATATTTAATCTACGTATCGCATTCGCGTTTGCGGCACCTGCCCCTCCTCCGCCACTTGGCGCCTTAGGAGTGGCTGCTCCTCCCTTAGCCTTCTTAGGTTGCTTATCCAACCCCAGCGCCTTCGCGAAGATGACATCCGCAACTCCTGGAGTGATCTTCCCTATCAGAAAAAGACGTCAATGGTAAGTGTGCTCTAGCAGTTCGGTAGCTCAGGAATGTAACTAAATTTGACAGTGGAGAAGAGCAGGTGCAAGGAAGTACGATTCTTAAGGACAAGGGCAGCGGTGAACCTTAGTTACAAGAAGAGTGTTGGTGGCGCGGCTGTATACAGATTGGGCTGGTAGATGAAGCCGAATAGGTACCAAGGAAGACAGAACGTTAAGAAGCTAGCCGAGGAGGAGGCAAGGATAGTTGATATTGATAGAGAAAACAAGAAGAAAGGATGAGCAGTGAGAGGAATGCCTTTGACAGGGAATGAGTCATCGGGTGGCAGTGTGAGGGTCAGCACCTGAAAGGAGGCTATATTCCCTGAGAAATTTGAAGAACTTCGCATTGTTGAGGTACTTCAGGTTGCTCCTATCTCCGAAGGAGCAGTAGTACTGGAAGAGTTGCTTCAGATCCTCTCCATAGTCTTCCCCAAGCTGAGTGTCCAGAGCCTGCACCGCAATGGTAAGAGGGCCGACGCTGGAGGATTCTCCCGCCACGGGAGATAGAAAGCTGCCCGTAAGGTCCGAGGAGGATCCTGTAGCCTCTCTTGGGGAAGAAGGAACATCTGAGGATTCTTCTTCATGAGCACCTAGTATCATCACAGCCTTGTAAGTACCGTGGACTTAGAGGAAGCTAGACCAAGGGTAGTCTCTCTTTTCTTGCATATAGTCGCCCATTCTCATATCTTCTATAGTTCACTATGGTGGCTGAATATCTTGCTTCTTCGCTTACCTAGGAAAGTGTGTCTTCTCTTGGGATTCAGGGTGAGAGGGAACACCTGGGAGCCGTACGCTTCATTTATGCCGCTCATAAGCATCACCACGCGGTCTGTCACCGTCAGGTACTGTTGAAGAGAAATGCACATTTAAAATTTTACATTCAACCGGAAGAGGTACTTCACAGGAACCGATGCGGAAACGGCCAAATAGAAAGAAAGAGCTCCCCTTACGTTGGACTTGTCCTTCCCATAAATGATGTTGGCCGAAGCCACGATGGCGTTTACGAAGCCTTCGAAATCTATGACCTCGGCCTCTCCTAATACGTTGGCGCGGAAGAGATTCACCAAATTTCGCTGGCTAAGTCGCTTGGAGATGCCAGACTCCTCGACCAGGTTTGAGAATTGCTGAGGTCAAGCAATCTTGCGTCAGTAGAGGAGGTTGGCAACGGGAAACGATTGAGAGAGAAAGAAACGAGAGACGAGAAAGCCTCTAGTAGGACAGAAAAGTGTAAAGAGAAATCTGGAGTCGTTTTTAGATGAGGCGTTGCAGAGGCCCGACAGAGGCGGCGAGATAAATGCAAGAGAAAGTAAAGAAAGATCAGAATGATGGAGCTATCTATTATAGTGACCAGCACAGCCCGGCACGTAGGCATCTCACATGTAAGTCCATGTAGGTCTGAGCACTGGCCTGGAGAACGGCCACTGCAGCTCTGAGCAAACCTTCCTGCGCGTGTTCAAAGATCGGAGGACTTGGAGTCGTCTACAACGTAAAGGTATGATTAACAAGCCGTGGCCCCATTTGATATCAGGTTAATGTCCACAACTTAGCTCACAGCTCTCACTATTTGCTTGCTCCTCCTCTCGTTCTACTGCCAGCAGATAAAGCCCCATCGCTGCTTAGCTCCTAATGTCTAAGCACTAGACCCCCGGATAATGTTTGCTTTGTCCTGTCTACGCATCTCGTTCCATCTCTCTTCCTCAGCGGTCATGAGGGCTAATCTAGCAGTTTTAGCTCGTCTTTCATCTTACCTGGACGTTGCTGACTATCTCTCTCATGCCATCTGCTAGAGCGGATCGGGGAAGGGAGTACGAAGAGAACAGGCTCCTCAACCCCACAGCCTGCCCACAGAGGAGATCGGCAAGATCCTGCAATTCCACTGGAGGAAGGGCTGGGAGAAGGACAGAGAATCTCGACTTCAGCTGGAAGAGCTCATCTCCCGTCGCGCTCAAACCTAAAGGAAAGCGCTGCGAGCCGTCATGGACAGGAGACCAGCGGTCGTCTTGGATCTCGCTGCACATAAAACAGTATGGTACAGGAGAGTAATGGAAGTCTGAGGTGAGTGACAGCAGGTAAACCGAGCCCGCCCTCATTGGCCATTTGGGGAAAAACAAAGGCAGACCATCGACCAAAGCGGATCAGGAGACCAGATGCCCCAACAAGGAGAGAGAAACAGAGGACTACAGGTAATCAGGGGGACAAAGGAGTCGGATAAAGAAACAACGGTCTAACCTGGTCTTTACGTCTATAGAGAGCTTCTTCCTCCTCTGGTTGACTGGAAGATGGTCATCAAAGGCGTTTGGCTTCGCCTTCATAAGTGAGGACAGAGTCGGCTTGGAGAACTCTGGACCCCGCTGATATGAAGAGCGGTGTCCTCGAGGGACAACGCCTGGATGATACTTCTCAAGCAGCTTTCTCTCATAATCTGGGTCTTCCAGCATCCTTCTCTCCACCTCTCTCCTCCTGCTCTCGTTCTCCTCCTCTCTTGAAGCTTGATCTTCATAACCCTTATCCAGTTCCTTATCGAGGTCTCCTTCTTCATGGAGCTGCTTGATCTCCTCTGTGGCGATGCTTTCATGGCTTGCTAACAGGTCCTCCGACTCTCCATGAGGGTACTCTTCTGCCCCATGGGGCGCGTAATCTCCTTGCGTTGTCCCCGTATAGTTTTGTGTGTCTCTCTGAGTATAACCCCTTCTCTCTCTATCAATATAGTTCTGCTCCTGGTGATACTGCATCTGAGACTGGATCAGCTCTCGAGAGGACATCTCCATGCCCTTTTGGTCCTGATAAGTGCCCTACGCAAGAAAAGTCAATCGCACGAGCTCCAAGGTAGAGCACAAGATGCTAAGGGTTACACAATTGACTTGGCATGCCGAAGCTGCCCCAGATGCAGAAAGGACAAAGAAGGAACAACAATTCATACAGAGAGATCAGTGCTGTCAAACTTAGAAAAAAGAGCGAAGTGTGTGTGTCCGGCTACCTCCTTCAGCTCCAGAACAATCATACGGAGCTCCTGCACCTCTTCCTCCAGCTTCTGATTTTTCTGTATGAGCTGCAGACGCTCTGTCTCCTGGAGCATTAGCTTCTGGCCGAGCTTCTCATACTCCATGAGGATGTAGCGCAGTCGCTCTGTGTGTCTTGTCTGCTCCACCCTGTACCGCTCCTCTGATAAGGTAGCGAGCGAGAGAGAGTGAGACGGTTCAGGAAGAGTCGTTTAAGTTATCCTCTCCTCAGCTTCTGTCCCTTCCCGATTGCGCCTTCTGACCTAGCTGTTGTTCCTTTCTCCTTCAGTTACTCCTTGATGTTATTAGTCGGCCTGCTCTGGTTTGACCTAGGGCCGACCCCTCTCTCAGAAGATACCGCCGTCCTGCACACCTTCTGCTGCGTTCTATGTGACTATATACTATTCTATATCTCTCGTCTCTCTTTCTGTGTCGGTAAATGTCTTACCTCTCTGCTCCTGCGCGTCCCATGCTGCTGCATATTTCCAATGGAAGAAAGCTGTCATTATACTCCGTGACCGTCGCAGGACGAACTGTTTCATCAGAGGATCTTTCGGGTTACTAATCGGTGCCTCTCTTTCTCTCTCTCCCTCCCACTTTCCTGGCCCAAGCAGCCGGCTGCTGTCGGTCTCAGCCGACGATGACGATGCTCCTCTCACTGTACAGAAACACCGGAGACAGACGAGAGAGAGGTTGAGTCAGCCGTAGGCTCGAACATGTCTAGCAAAGCAGAGGGCAGACGTAAAAATAGGTGTACCTAGTCCAAGCTTCTCCTTTCCCTTAGAAAAGAGCGACCAAGTGCCCTTGAGCAGGTCGCTGGTGGGAGAGGCCAACGAAGGCGGAATGATCTCCTCAGATCCGATTTCTGCGTTGTCGTAGATCCCGTGGTCCGCTGACCCTGGTGAGAGAGAAAAAGATCGGTGCACTGCACCACCTCCTGTAGCTGGCACCTTAACGAGACGGGCATCTTCTCCATCCTCCTTTTCCCTCATCCTATCCCCCTCGCGGGATATCCCTGAGGGGCTGCCCGACTGGAGTTCATCTGCCCGATAGGGATGGGTAGAGCCCGCTGGGGTTCCTCCTCGAAGATCCTCAGCCATTCTGTCCAGCCCTCGAGGGTCTTTGGACCTGAGATTGGCGTCAAAGGCTCGAGGCCTCTATTTATTGTGACACGCTCTTATACCTCTACACTCCATATTTCTCCCGCTCCAGGTCCACGCAATGATTCCTCGCCGGCTCTGGCTTTCCTAAAGTTCAGCTCTTCTTTGCTATGCACTCCTCAAGGTGGCTGACGAAGTGTTAGGTCTACTTGCTCTGTCTAGCGTTCTCTAGGGCGTTTGGTGGCGTTAGAAGCAATCCGTGTTGCGGGCCTACAAAGGGTGCCTGGTGACGGGTTTGGCGCGTCAGTCATGCAGTTAGAAGAGGTTAACTCTTGCTTCCAAGGTTAGATCAGCCCTGATGATGAGCAGTAGCTCTCCTGCGCTCTGTCTGCTGACCTAACTTTCGCCCCGATCTCCCTCCGTCCGCGCTCTTCCTCCTGCTCTGTCTGTTCGCTTTTCTCTGCTCGTTGGAGGGTGGCTTCGCATCCCCATGGTGACCTGGTACTGCGAAGCGATGCACTGGGAGACAGAGCTAAACAATTAAGGAGGAGCAAAGAGGGAGAGAGAAGAGAGAGAGAAAGAGAACCACCATCCCATAAAACTGACGTTGGCTCTTTATTCAGAATAGCCGCCAGCTTATGGAATTACTTTAAAGAGCACCACAAACAGGAGACCGGTACCGGCTATCCTCAGGTAACGATCAGTCACACATACTACCACGAGGACGACGTCGTACCGCCATCAGGTATCTAGGCCGCTAACGGCCTTCCCAGCTGATGTGTGTTGGCGAACAGCGCCTAACATCTACAACACCGATATCGGATCTCTGCAGATCGCGGATAATCGAGGATAATGGAGTTACAAGGCTTTCTTGAGCTCCATGAGCTCCATAAATAGGCGCCTCTCGTCCCGCGCGTCACCGCCATCTTCATCTGTAAGACGCTTTATTTGGGGTTGAAGTCCAACCAGAGTGCCTTCCTAGTCTTGACAGATGTCCGTTGCCGCTTGGAAGATGGCATAGACTGAGGAGATTGGACGGAGTAACTTGCCTTCCAGGACTAGCTTGATTTTCTCTGTCGGCTGGGAAGTGGCAGGAGCCATGGCCGCCTCTTCATATTCGCTGGATGAGCTTCGGATGACCCTTGCTGCTGAGCGTGAGAAACAGCAGCATCTCATAGAGTGAGTTAGCTGCTTTCCTCCCTCTTTTAACCTGCACAGTCGCACCATTAGGCTTAGACGGTCCTCTCTTTAGCGAACAGGAACAGCTTAAGATGCTTCGTGATGAGAAGCTCGGTACCCTCATGAGTTTAGAGGAGAACCTTATCAAGGTGGACAAAAGTTCGTCATTCTCTTTCCCAACTTTAACGTAAGCTGCTAACCGCGCCTTCCTGGCAGGCCAAGTGTCAGTGGCGAGAGCTTCAGCAGATCACTGACCGTCAAACAGCTCAGAAACGGCAGAGGACTCCCGCGACTGTGGGGTATCCCCTTCCAACCTCTGTAGACTCAGATGGTTCCGTAATCTTGGACACAGAGTCCGAGGATGAGCCTATTCCCGGTGTTCTTAGCACTGAGCAGTGGCAAAGGAGTGCGCTGTTCCCTGCGGCACAACGATCTGTGGAGGCGGCAGCGCAGAAAGATGGGTTTCCCTTCACAACCGGAGAGGCACTAAGAGTAGAGTCCAGACAGCCTGCAGAGTCTTACGCAAAGATCATAACGCCCAGACCCAAGACCGTTAAGAAGCCACCAGTGAAGAAAGTGAAGAAGACAGTGCCTGCGTCTAGCAATAGGAGCAAGATAGGAGTTGCTAAGACAATAGGGAAGGGTAAGGTCAAGACAAAGGTAAAGAAGACAGGCGGAGGAGCAAAGAGAGAGAGGGGAGAAAGCCCTGCGGCCAAGAGCTCTAAGGTCCAGGAGAAGAAGAAGAAAGACCGTCTTCCAAGCACGTCCTCCACCAAGAAACGGCCGCGGGCCAGCCCTTCAACTGCCAAGACGAAGAAAAGCACAAAGTCCACAAAGAGCCGGCTGCTGAAGAAACCAAGGACAAGAAAGTAGAAGAACTCCGACCGCTTCACGTCCGCCTGTTTGCTTCCCGCTTCTCTCGTCTACCTGGGTATGCCATGGCATATCTCTTCTCCCGTTCTCTTCTTCCCTTGTGTCTCTTTGTATTTCTCAGCCAGCAGGCTCTCATCCTGTAGCATAGACATCGCACAGCTTCTTATGGCCCCACATTATCACTAATAAGTGGGATAAACAGTTATTATCTAAGCAGCAAGAGAGTGCTGCAAGGGAGAAGATGGAGGCAAAGAAGTCCGTCACACGAGGAAGGCTTCGGCAAGCAAAGCTCCCGGTACTCGACACACATCTCTGAGCACCACGCCTTCTCCCTAGCTCTAGCTCTACAAGTAGAAGTCTACTGGGGACACACAGTCTGCAGTAGCGTAGAGCATATCATGGAGATGACTCTTGACGCCATTTCTTGTTTTCTCTACTACTCCAATCAGTCCATTTCTTCGGCCTTATACTCTCTCTGGGTCGTCTTTCTCTCTTTCTATCTCTCTTTCTCCACATCTACTATGGGCTTCTGCACGACCGTCTCTACTCTGCACTGAAACACCCTTTCTGTCTCTTCTCTTCAGCGTCCGCATCCTACTTTGGCCCTTTCTCATACTGTTTTTATTGCCCAGCCATGGCTGTGCCTAGCGTAGGATCGGAGAGAGGGGAAGTATACACCGCACGAGGATCCGCCGGCAGGAACTGCAAAACAGAAACATTATAGCAGAAGAGCAGGGACGTCGTGTGCACTCTTAGTAACGCGGGTGATTGAGAGGCAACGGCAAGAGTGAGAAATGGAGCAAGAGAATGAAAGACACGGCAGAATCAAAGCCATGTACGCATGTCTCCCTAGACGGTAGATTAGGGGCTCCGTCCACAGAGTTATAGAGAAGTCTACGGGATGGGGGAAGAGATTACGCAAGAGACTTTCCGCACCTTCTCTATCGCGCGTCCGACATAGGCACGATTTTTAGCCTCTACATTGTCTGGCTGAGTAAAATCTTCCACTTCTACCTCTTCAGGAGGAGGCGGGGCCGGTGGATAGTACTGAGGGCCAGGGGCGGTGTAGGTTCCATAGTTGTACGCAGCTGGATAGGTCTGAGGATTGACTGTCAGATAGCCGCTCAGATGGTAGAAAGAAAAAGAAAGAAAGGAGTGAGAGGACGGGTAGGGGAGAGTGAAGCGGAGGCAGGGGAGAGAGGAGGAGGGGCCGGGTAAAAGAAAGAGAATGAGGGAGGAAAAGGGAGAGAAGGAGAGAGAGAGAGAGCTCAAAAGTGTAGACAAAAAGCGAGAGGGTGACAGACAGTATCTACAAACCCGAACAAGAGCAGGAAGTCTTAGAAGTGCAAGAGCGAGGCACGCACACGCACGCACATTGGGCACACCGAGAACTCATAGTGGGCAAAACAGAGTCAAGCTATGAGGGGTAGCAGAGAGTTGGGGAGGGAGAAGAGACCAGGTCGGTCGAAAGAGAGAGAAGGAGCGGAGGAAGAGATTATACGAGCTAGCTACTATGCCAGACTACATCAAGCGACCTACCGCGTAGACCGCTGGCTGTTGTTGATAGGCCTCGTACCCGCCATAGTACTGCCCATAATAGCCGTACGCCGCAGGAGCATAAGACGGGTATCCATACGCAGCAGCCGCTGTGGCTCCTCCTGCTGCCGCTGCAGCTCCTGTGGCTCCCGGCGCCCGGCCCCATCCAAGCCGGACCTTCGTAGGGCCAAGCTGCGTGCCATTCAACGTTTGAATGACCGTTAGGGCCTGGTAGTGGTTCGCAAATTGGACAAATGCACATCCTCGGCCGGGTGGGATCTTGACGCTGAGAACCTCTCCCACTGAGGAGAAGTGTTTCTTCACCTCGTCCTCGGTCACCTGAGCAGAGTCTATACCTCCAACGAAGACAGTGGTGTTGGAGGCGTCTTCAGATGCGTTCAGCGGAGGAGCGAGAGAGAGAGACTCGGCAGGATTGAACGAGGAGGGTGCGTTTCTACGGGTCGTGGCGGCACTAACCCTCATAGGTCTGCTGGTGCAATACACTCCATTCATCGTGGCAATGGCCTGGAGGTGACAGCAGACAGGGGAGAGTAAACCATGAGAAAGAGAGTGAGAGAGAGAGAGAGAGAGCGCGAGAGAGAGAGAGAGAATAGGAGAGAGAAAGAGAGAGAAAGCAGAGATTCAGAAGTATAAGAGAAGTAGCTGCAGAGGCCATATGTACTGCCTCTAAGGCACTCCGCCCCAAGACCTCTCTACCTGCTCAGATTCCTCTTTCGATGCAAAACGAACAAAGCCAAAGCCCTTTGAGGTCCCTGATACCTGATCCATGATGACCTGAAAAGGAGAAGAAGAAGGAGAAGGAGAGAGCTCATTAGTACGCTTCAAAAAAAGGCCCGCTTCAAAAGAAGAGAGACTCCCCATAACGTAGCTAAGCCCGTGCCCACCAAAGGAAGACTTCTCTCTCTCTCTTTCCGTCTTTTTCTTTTTCTTTCTCTCTTTGTATCTGAGCCCCCTCACCTTAGCGCCCCTGACAGTGGTGAATCTGGAGGCGAAGGTGGTGTACAGGATCGCGTCCGTGACATCTGAGGACAGATCCCCGACAAAGACGGAGTATTCCTCCTGCTCCACCCGCCGCCCACCAGCACCCCAGTTCAGACGGAAACGGAAGTTCGTGCCCGCTGATGGAGAGAGAAGAAGAGAGAGAGAGAGACAGCGGGGATTCAAGGAGAGAGAAAGGAGCGCGAAGAAGAAGACTGAGTTAAGGACTTCCACAAGCAAGACAGAAGGGTGTTATGTATGGAGAACCGACAGAGTCTGAGGCGAGGAACATATTCGGGTTAAGGCGAGCGAGCGAGCGAGAAAGAGAGAGATAGCGGGAGACAAGAGGGGTGACTTAGGGGAGAGAGAGAACCACGTGAAAGGGAAAAGTAAGAAGAGTAAGGAGAAAGGCGGCAACAAAGGACGAAGCTCAAAGAAACGGTCTCAAGGAGCAGATCCTTCTCCACCCGAAAACAGGTGGGAGGGAAAGAGAGAGCGAGAGAGAGAGAGAGAGACCAGACAGAGAGAGAGAGAGAGAGAGAGAAAGAGAGGGACAAAGAGAAAGAGAGGCTATTGGCAGTACAGCCAGCAAGGAACGAAGAGAGAAAGAACCGCCTCATGAGTTCCGCGAAGGGTGGAAGAGAGAGAACGGACACTGCGGAACGCTGCGGCGGTCACGTACGAACGATTTGTCCATTCAAAGCATCGAGGACCCGCTGCGCCGCCGCCTTACTGCTGAACTCTAGGAATCCGTAGCCCTGGATGAAGCCCGTCACCTTGTCGCGGATCAGCTTGATCGTAGGCGTCTCTCCTGAAAAGAGAGAGAAAGTGTGTGCGTGAGAGAGAAAGAGACAAAGAGAGTGAAGGGGGAGAGAGAGAGAGAAAGAGAGAGAGAGAGGAGAGAAGAAGAGAGAGAAGGAGGGAGGCGCTGACCATAGGGCGAGACCATGGAGCCGATGAAAGCCTCATCCCAGGTGGGCTGCACATCTCCAATCCAGAGCGTCCGGCACTCCGCCTCACCATAAGCCTCCATCTCTTGGTTAAAGAGGAGAGAGGGCAGAGAGAGAGAGAGAGAGAGAGAAGGAGAGAAGGAGAGAGAGAGAGAAAGAGAGAAAGAGAGAAAGAGAGAAAGAGAGATTGAGAGAGAGATTGAGAGAGAGATGAAAGAGAGAGAGAGAGAGAGAGAGAGAAGGGGAGACGCCTTAGAGCAACAGAGGTGATGTCCTGGAGATAGAGAAGGATGATGGCAGTGGGGCCACACTCTGCCTTTACTGAAGTCCGGGGAGAAAGAAGCTTCAACTGTGGACACTGGGCGGGGAGGAGAGAGGAGAGAGGAGAGAGAGGATGCGACACCGTTCTTGACACCTCAGAGCACCGAAAAAGCAACAAGCTTCACAGCCAACTTGGGCGGGAACGGGGACCGACAGAGAGAGAGAGAGGGGAAGAGAGAGGGGAAGAGGAGAGGGAGAGGGAGGGAGAGAAAGAGACAGAGAAAGAGAGAGAGAGGAAGAGAGTATGTAAGGTTGAAGACAGGGTCAGAGGAGGGCCTAGCCGTTAGCCGCTGCCGTGAGTTGTTGTACAGGACATATCTCGGCATCCTCTGGCTCTTCATCACAACCCAGAGTACATTGTTCTACGCCTGCATGACGATATGTCTTCCGCTTCTGTCTTGCAGGCCGACATGTACTTTTTCTCCATTGTCCCTCTCTTCTTCTCTCTCTCTCTCTCTCTCTCTCTCGCATTTTCTCTAGGTTGCCTTTTCTCTCTCTCCCTCTCTCTTCTGCTGCTCTTCACTCAGTCAACGGTCTCTCTCCCCACTGCCGCGCCTTTCTTGCGGAGCTTGTATCTGGCGTCTCACAGCTCTACTTCAAAGGTCCAGTAGAGAGAGAGAGAAAGGGACAGAGCAGAGGAGAGTGGAAGAAGGAGGAGATTAGCGCGAGGTTAGGAAGTTTCTCAAGGAAGCGAGAGCCAGCGGGAGGAAGGCAGACGGGTGAGAGAAAGGGCAGAACCGCGCACGGCGTAGAGAGTTGGAGGCCAGAGAGGAAAGACGGAGAAGAAGTAGAGAGCCTAAAAGCGGTTAGCAGAGAGAAGGAACGGAAGCAAGAGGACTGTCGCCCTGTTAGCACAACAGACACAAAGAGAGAGTCAGGATTAGGTGAACACCTCGTCTCCTTCTTCTCTCTCCCTTCCCCTCCTTGGACCATGGACCCTGACCTCCTCGGAGATAAGGGAACCCAACGGACAGAGAAGGAGACCACGGGTGATACGCATCGTCTCCATAGAAGATAAGGAGACTCACAGCTGCTGCTCCATGGTGCAGCCAGCCTCTCTCTCCCCTTCTCCTTCTCCTAGCACTTGCCTCCTGCCGCCCTGGAGCTCTTCCTTCCAGCGTCGGGTGGGCGAGCTGCTGCGCGCGGCACCTGGGACGCTTCTGGGGCGACTGCTAAAGATCGAGAGCGCCGTGAAGGCTCGATGCTTTCTTTATGGGAAGAGAAGCGAACTCAGCACGGGCAGAGAGACGCTCCTTGCCCTGTGGGAGTTCCTACTGAGTGAGATAGGTGAGGAGAGAAAGACAGAGGAGTCAGCGTCGAGTGGGCACATGGAGAGAGAGAAGAAGGAGCGACGGTTGAGGAGCTGAAGAGCGAATATTACTCATTTTCTCCCTTACGTTACAGTCCAGGACGAGGGAGCACCTCCTGACTTAAGGAAGACAGCGTGCCGCCTGATCTCTGGTGGGTTCTTCTTTCTTATCCTCTTATGCTTTCTTTCCTCTCCTTCTTCTATCAACCCTCCTCCCTGTCTCTGGCTCAGGAATGTTTTTGCTTTGTCCTTCTCTCTTCATATCATTCAGTCCATCCTTCCTGCTCTCGCTCCATCTCACTCGAGGAACCATCTCCTTGTCTGTACTCTGTCTCTCTCCCCGCCTCTCTCAGCGCTACTGCTGCGTCGGGAATTTTTTTTGGAGGAGGTGGAGCTGGTCCCGAGAGAGAGGTCGACGATAGAGACTCTGCTGACCTCTCCGTGGAGCCGGGCAGAGGAAGCAGAAGAGCCTCGGACAGAGGTCCCGACGTCTCCCTCTCCCCACCTGAAGCATTATCAGTTCCTCCTTGCCAAGACGCTCAACGCACTCCCAGGGTACGTTGGCCTTCCTTTAGCTCTTCTTCTACATAATCCTTCTTTCAATGCCGGGCGTCATTCCCTCTCTTCTCAATCCTTCTAAACGCCAAGCCTTGATGGCTCCTCCTCGAGTTCCGAGCTCCCTCCTATCATCGCTATATCTTTATCTATCTATAATCTTTTGACTGACTAGTTTGGCATTTTTGCCTCTTGTCTGGGGGTTAACTGGGCTGAAGCGGCTCTCACTAGTCTCTTCGCTTTTACTACGATCGACTCCAATGTGCCCGTTCACTTCCGTCTAACTCTCGCTCGGGTTTATCTTTGTCCTTTCTTCTATTGTGGCTCACAACTCCCTACAGCTGGTCTGTCATTCAGCCGTTAAGGGTTGTTGAAAGAGCGGCTGGAGAAGGCAACGGCGTTCCGGCGAGCAAGCTGACAGAACTCTCCGAGGTATTGAACGACTACTGCCTCTCCTGTTTACCTCTTTCTACCGGTTCTGTCCTATAGGCTGAGATTGCTTTGCCTGGCAATGAATAGAACTCCCCGTGTACCACTCGTTTCCTCTTTCCGTTTTTTGACTTTCTTATACACGAAGCTGATAACTGCGCTGACTAACTCTGTCTATAGGAAATCAAGCTCGCTGTTGATGTGGTCTCTTCTGCATTCTTCCGCCTCCCAGCGTTCACTCAGATGATTGTCAGTGACGTTATTCAGGCGACCAAAGAGCGAGGAACGTTCGCGCCCCACCCCAGAAGAGCATGCAGAAGGGTGAAGGAGAGACACACGGCGCTCTCCGTCCTAGTAGGTAGGTCCTTCATAAGCAAGGATAGAACAGAGAGAGAGAGAGTTATTCTTGCGTAGAGGGGAACAAATAGACACTTCAAGGCGCTGGAAGCAAGAGAGAAGCAGGAAGAGCCAAGGTGGAACCCGCACAGACCCAAGCGTCTAAGGATTGATTCTTTCTCTCACAGCCCAGAAGTGTCCCCCATCAGTTCACCTAAAAGCAGAGAAGGACTTTATTCGCGATAATCCCTCCCTGTTCTCATGGATTTGGATAGAGCCAGACGTCACCAATGTACTTTCTCCTCTGTCGGCCTCATTGCATCGCCTCTCTCAACAAACCTCTTCTTAAGCAATCCCTCCTGCACAAGCTTCCTCACCCTTTAGCAGCTGCGCTTGGCAGATCCTCTGATCTTTCGAAGTCTTACTCCCTCGTGTACCTCTTCTTTCAGTCTGAATTCACCTGCCCCTGGCTTACCTTAGCTTTTCTCCTTGGTCCTTGTCGCTCTCACACGCTAGATGTGTGATCCCACCCAGTTCCGCTGCTGGCTCACTGAAGTCTCCGGCAGCTCCCAATTCGTGAGCGAGTTCGTCTGCGCCTTCGTCTCCCATCTCCTCTCTGTCGCCAGCGGCCCCATCGTCTGGACAGCAGTTCCCGCTTACCGACACCTGGTGGGCCTGTTCGTGTCCATTCTGCAACAAGCTTTCACCTTCCTCGCAAAAGGTGTGTCCCGTTACTACGTCGCCTGCACCTTTCATCCACTTTCCTTTACACTCATGTTCTTATCTTCAGCTTGCCACCGGTTGTATGTCTCTCTCCAGCTCCCTCTCCCTGTCCCAAAGCTGTTATCTGTACCTTCCCCCTTCTCTTAGACAATCTCGTTTGCGGATCGACATATTCATCCCTATCTGATGTCTCTGTAAGCTCTCCGTCCGCCACTATTACCTTCTAGCCTCTATGAACATCCGCGCCTCTGTTATCCCTTTCCGGTCATTCTCATCTCTCTCCCGCTGCGCTTCTCCTTATTCTCATGCGTCGCAGGCGTCACGGATTTGCTGGAAGTGACTGATCCAGAGGTGAAGAGACTTCGAGATGAACGCTCCGGAGTAACGTTCAGGTAGGACCGCTCCTGTTCTGAGTCTTTCTGCTGCGGAGAAACATAATCGCTGTTCCTTTCCTGCGTTTCGTGTCCGGGAGATTTGTATTGCACATGTCTGGGATCTCTCCCGCCTCAAAACTCAAGCCCCTCTGCCCCTCTTAAATCTGCAGATTGACCCACACTCTGGCTCGAGCGATTATGGAATCTTCCTGCTGGCTTCTGGCGGATCAGCGTGTGCTAGATATCTGGATAGTACTTGCCTTTTCCTCGACCAACTTACACGAGATGCGCACGGTCTACCTTTGCATGGAGCAGGTGCTGCCCTCGTCTAGAGTCTCCTTTGCTAACGTCAATCTTTATCTTTGCGCAGACTGCATAAGCAGAACGTCTTCCCTTCTTCTTCCCTCCGCAACCCACATACACGAATGTACGCTCACCGCTAAACCCTGGCGTACTGTTCACATTCCTCTCCCCCACGTATCTGTGACCTTGCAGATTAAGACCTGGTTTCGTTGCTCCTTACGCGATGAGGTTCTTCCGGTGACTGCAGAACTGGAGGCGTCAGGCTTCCGCCTTCAGCTCATCCCCCCTGTGGAGATTTCGTTCCTCTCCGACTGTCTCTCAAGAGTCCTACGTGCAGACAAATTTGAAGCCGTTCGCTGCGCCATCTACTTCTTTTTTTCCACTCTTATTGTTTTCAAGGTTCGTGATCCTCGCTACCTTCTTCCTTAAGTCTCCCGTGTGTAGCGGCTTAAAGTTGACGTTGACGGGAGCTGAGTAAATTGTCCCTGTTACTGGTCTCTCCTTCGAAGAGTGCTCCCATCTGACTTTGTTAGGTAGCCTGCGAGACTGTCGCGAAGCTCCTTCAAGGTCTCTTTGCCTCTTCTCATCTTTTAACTCGAAAAATTTGCCTTTTTCTGTCGTTCCTTTGTGCCCTAAGCCTCAGGATCGCCAAAAGCTGACTGAGAGCGTCTTGCTGGATCCGATGGCTTTCCATGGCCTCTTTCTTCACCCAAACCCAGAGACTAGGACTGCATTCCACTACCTTCTTGTCTACAGGGTAAGAACCTCAACTTTCACTTACTTTCTGTGAACCTTTTAGGAGGAGGTCTTGATATGCTGTCCTAGGCACGATAAGTTGGGCTACTCCTATGCTTATAAACTTTTATCTCCGTCCTGTGATTGAGCAATCTCTCTTATACTTTCCCACATTAAAGTTCCCATTCTCTTTCCCGCCCGTCTTCTCCAGCTCTTCCGCCACCCGAGGCCTTTCCTTGAGATTGTCACTGATCGCAAGTTGGATGCTTGTCCTCAATACCATGACTCTTTTAGCCGGAATCGCATAGGTACACACATGCGTAAAGAAAAATAGATTGAAATAAAGGATGAGAAGGTTGGAATAAGGGATGAGAAGATTGGAATAAGGGATGAGAAGGGAGAACCAAAGAAGTTTCACCGCAGGTTCAAAGATGACTGAGCTATTGTTGCCCCCATGTCTTGCCTCTTCAGCTTTTATGCGTGACGACACCTTCCGGAGGTGGGATGAGCAGGGCTGTCGCGATGTTTGGGAGACAGAGTTCATTGTGGACATGAAGATCAAACAGAAATATGAGGCTTGCTTGATCACGCTAATGGACCAGATTATCGCAAATGATCCTAAGGTAGCATCACGTCTTTACCAATTTATATGCATCTCCTCATGTTCCTCAATCCTACCTCTCTAACAGCCTTCCCCGGTTGAGCGTGCAATACCTGGTAACCAGTCTGTCTATGGGAAAACTTCTCTGGATGAGTTTCGGCTGTTGGTCCGCGCCTACTACGAGGCCTGGGAAGTAGATCCTAATTTTGATCCGCCGGACCCCCGGTTCTTGGAGGATTCTTCGAAAAAATTAAAAGGGTGATGACTATTCCGCGCCCATGCGCGGTCGCAATGTTCGTAGCACCTCACAAAAGGGAGAGGAGAGCACCCGTATTCAGTCAACACTCTATATCTGACGCCCCGGAGTCCATTGGACGGACGGACGTCCATACCCTTCGGGAAGCAGAGACTTCGCAATGGTCTATGCCACAGCTACTAAAAACAGAGCTTGGGGACAGCGATATTCTTCGGTTCCTTCTGCAGGGACAAGATCCCAAATAGCAATGCTGCGACTTTTGGGGGTTTCTTGTTCTCACTTTTCTAACCTCTCTGAGACTACCTGACGATGCTGCTGCTGCCACGTTCTGGCTGAAACGTAGCTGTGGAGTTTGGTTTGTTTTCTTTTGGGGGGGTACCAACCGCAACAATGCACTCGAAGATCGGCGCAAGAGCAACAGGAAGCGAGGCATCATGCCTCCCATTGTCCCTCGGCTCTTCTCTCTGTGTTTCCTACTACTATCCACACCTTCCAGCTGGCGTACTCCCAGTGACATATTTATTTATTTTCTAAGGTGTTCAATGGTAAATAGTAGTACGACAATGTAACCTAAGCCGTCGCCTTCATACTCCTTCCCTGCATACCGAACAGGAGATTGCTGACAGTATCACTCCAATGGTAGTGTTCTCCTCATCTCAACGCTTGCTAATCATAACCAGGACTGTAATCGGCCAAAAGAATCTTGCGGGGTTGACTTTCTTCTCTACTCCTTAGGCGGGCTTCTCTAATCATCTCTTCCTGCTGCTCTACCCTCCTATGATCATAACATATAAGACTCCTTTATGTGACAGGATCATCATCATTAGGCTCATAAAAAGGGCAGAGCCATTAAGGTCAGAAAAAGGGCAGAGCAGGCCAACTCGACACTCCAAGTCGAGACAAATTTTCCAGTCATTGCTTCCACTTGGTGACGTGATTAGAAAGCAGCACAGCTTCTAGGGATGACCTGATGAGTCTAAACCACCAATATGTTGACGAGAAGAAGAGTCACTCCTGATACCTCTTCCACTAGCACACGACTCACACCATATCTCATTGATTATACAGGGGCACAGCTCTACCTAGAGGTGTTAGTACAGTTAAGAGTGATTAGATAAAGTGATCCGGAGATACTAAGCTTGATAAGGACTGAATAACGGGCGGGCCAGAAGATAGAGGATGGCACTTGCCATCAATAGCCGCTCTAAATAAGGCAGTTCTTTTGCGCCACCATCCCAAAAATGAGGGAAAGAATATAGGGCGCCATTTAGGAGTTTTCTACTTAATTGTAGACAGTTTACCATAGAAAATGATCCCTAGCTTGTGGGATCCTTGGCGGGAATATAAGCTACCTTTATTTTAGTAACTGACTGTTGTCCAAAACCCATACAACAATGCAAGAAGTAGCCTATGCAATTGAAATTTGGAGTTGAAGGTCAACCACCGTAAAACCTACCAGAATTGATGCTCTTCCAACTTTTGGTGTTCGGTCAGCCGACACCCTCTGCCGTATGTGCACGCATTGTATACCTGTTGAGTTTGGTATGTAGAGGGGTTCCAATTGTTACTAGCTTGCGCCATTACCTGTTGCATATGTTCTTCTGTTTTCACTTGTGTTGTTCTCCCGTGGTAGAGAACACGTGGATCCCGAAAATTTCTCAATATATCTCGGTGAGCTCTTTATCGCTGTAAAGACTGGCCGCTCTCTGGTTACCAGTCGGGGGCGTGTGCTTTTCAATTATCCATCTGTTCCATAAGTTTGTTACCACCGTATGCGTTGGTGGACATGCGTTGGTTGGACCTATTAGGAGTTGGCTTTGTTTCGCATGGACTCCAATATTGTATGTCACAATATCTACTGAGTTCATCGCGTAGAACAAAGCATGGCTTCGAACCTAGTCTTCTGTGAGCCATGCGTATGTATCCGCAAGTCGGCGGACGGGTCTAAACCAACCATCATCTCCGCTTTCGCCGACGACACACTGATATTCGCTCCAAACCTCACTTTCACCCAAGTCGAACAACTACTTGCGAATCGCTTCGATGTAAAGGACTTGCGAAAGGTCAACTATTTCCTTGGAGTCGAAGTATTCAGAGATCGACAAAACCGCAAGATACATCTTCGAGAATCAATATGTATTGAAGACATACTGAAGGGATTTCGAAAAATGGAGGAAAGCAGCCCAGTCGGCACCCCAGCTTCGCCAGGTGATTATCCTCCCATGGCGTGTGAACTCCCATCCTTGAGCCCAGCTGGAAATTAGGAGTTTCACAAACTCCTTACCGCAACGCCGTCGGAAGGTTACTACATCTTATGGCTGTAACTCGACCAGGCATAGCCTACGCAGTGCAGGCAGTGAGTCAACAGATGGGAAACCACCGGAATGTCCACTGGAAGGTGAAGAGAATCTCTCGGTACTTGAAGGGCACTAGCGCCGCCTACGCACTATGTCTGGGAGGGGGAATGCCGGTCACAACCTCAAGCTTTTTGCTGATGCCGACTGGGCTAATGACACGTCATTCAGTCGTGAGTCAGTCAATGGGATAATTCATGGCACTTGGGTTCCGGTGCCTTCGCGTGGAAATGCAAAAAGCAAGACTTCGTGTCATCCTCAACAACTTAAGCTGAGTGCATCTCTCTCTGGACAGGATCCAAATATGCAGCACATATAGTCTTTTCCTTGGCTGAAATCAATTACCTACAAGCCGGACCTGTCGAAGCATTCCAAAGTAACTAAAGTACCATTACTGTCTGTCAAATGCCAAGGCCAAATCTAAATACATTGATGTCAAGCACTGTGTTGTCAGAGACAAGGTCAACCGCAACGTCCTAAGGATAACCTACTGTCCGTCTAAGAATATGACTGCGGGAGTTCTTACAAAAGCACTACCACTCCCGCTGTTTCAGGCCTTGTTACCTCAATTTGAGATAGTTACCAGAAATACCACCCATTTAATCCTCCAACTAGAAAGAAAATATCCCAACATCTCTCACCTAAAGACGTTTGTTTGAAACTGTGGGGAGGTGTTGAACTATGGACTACCTGGATCATACTTTATAGGGTTAAGATGTACCAGCTCAGCCGCCCAAATTCCAGTCCAAAACTCCAAGTAGAAGCAGAGATATGAAAGAAGAAGAGAAGCTCTAATATCAACTATGGCTTATGCCTATATGAGACCAACCTCTCCCTATTCAGAATAGGATTAAGTAGGTTCTTGAGCCTATAACCTATAGGGTCCCACAAGCTAGAGAGTACTCTGCTTAGCTTTAAGGCGACATGCTAACTTTAATAAGATTGTCTCGAATTCCATACATTCTACAATTTCTTCGGAGCAAAGGAGAAGCAGAAGCCAAGTTGGGGGAGCTCATTCTTTTCATGAGAACCAGACGGGTGAGCGCGTGAAGGAGATACGCTCCGATCGCGGGGAGAGTTAGTTAGCAGTGCTGCTGGCAGAGTGTGTTCTCGCCGGGGGATCCTGCACTCTCCTACATCTGCTTATTCCCTCTAGCAACGGATGCGGTGGACGCTGGATGAGGAATGAGGACTGTCATGCAGGCCACGAGATTCCTGTTGATTGCTACTGACCTGCCTCATTTTCTATGGGGAGATGCATTGGCCTCCGCAGTTCACGTGTTCAATCGCTGTCCTATTGCCTCACTCACTCGATGGCTCTACCCCTACGAAAAGTGGTACGGCAAGCCGCCTGATCTTGGTCACCTACGCGTCTTTGGTTCACTTGCGTACGCTTTAAAGCCGTCCACGATGCTGCGAAACCTTGATGCGCGGAGCTCTCGGTATATCTTTGTAGGTGTGACTCTGCACTACTCATGGGTATCGACTGTATGATCTTGTGACCAAGAGAATCTCTGTGCGGCGTGATGTGGTTATCGACGAGTCTGGGTCTGGGGCCTTTCTGTTAAAGCAGGCCAAAAGCCCACAACATCATGATTATTATTATGTCTCTTTGTTTCCCATTATAGGGAGCGAAGAAGCAACTGCCGTTGAAGCAGGGCAACTAGGTGGTGAAGAGAGTGCAGCGAAACAAGCAGAAACAAAGAAATGCCTTCGTTTGACGCAGCCAGTCCAGAGGAGCCCACCAATGACTTTCTGGGGCCGAAGCCAGAGAGCAGCGGTGCTGATGGGACGGAGACGAGCGAGCTTGGCGAAATGAAGATCATCCTGCAGCTTCTTCTCCCTCCTCTCGGATCACAATCACTTCTCCACTCGGGTGATCGTCGCGGGAGACTGCTACAAGAAGACTCTCTCTCTTTTCCAATAGGCCAGGCTAATCTTCTGCATGTCTCTGAACCGAACAGTCCGCGAGGCACTCTGTGGACCTCATGCCACAGAACGGCTAGCTGCCATTACGTCAGAGCTCACATCAATGCAGTCCCATGAGGTTTAGGATCTAGTGTCTCCACCCCCAGGCGCTCATATTATCGACTCTCGTATTTAGGTCAAGTTGCATAGCGATGGCTCCGTGGACAAGCACAAAGGCACGTCTGGTCGCTCTTGGCAATCGACAGAAGCAAGGTATTGACTTTTTTAGCGGACTCTTTGCTCCAGTGATAGGGTATGATATTGCTCTTCTTTGCTCCAGTGATAGGTATGTATGCCTGCTCGTCTACGCACCACGTCGATACTAAGACCACCTTCCTGAACGGCAGCTTAGACGAGCAGGTATACATGCGGCGGCCACCCGGTTATGCAGCCCGCGGTGGACAAGAGGATCACGTCTGGAAGCTGACGAAGCCAATATATGGTCTCCGCCAGAACCCCAAGATGTGGAATGACACGCTGCACCATTACCTTATTGAACAAGAAGGGTTCCAGGCGGCGTCTGTGACTTTGGAGTTTACGTCAATCGGCACTCTTCGAGACTTGCGACCTTGAAGTCATCGGCGTCTTCTTCGTTGATGACATGCTCCTCTTTGCTCCCACCACCGAGCAAACAGCAGGACAGCAGGTCTCAAGACCATGCTCTCTGCTCGTTTCTCCATCGCCGATTTGGGGAAGCTAGAGTACTACTTGGGCATTCAAATAAAGCGGGATAGAGCAGCTAGCTAGATTTGCCTTCGACAGTCCAAGTACATAACAGAGATCTTGGAGCCTTCAACCCACTTGATGCATATTCCAACCCTATCCCGGCGCTCCCAAAGACGTACCCGCCTAGAGCTTCTACTTTTCCTCCCTTTGACGCTTAGGCTTGTTGAGACTTGAGCATCTCCCAAAAGCAACAACAATCCGACAAGTGATAAAAAGGATCTGTAAGTCAAGACCGGCAACGCCTAGGAGGCGCAAACGGCTTCAGCTACAGTCCTTTTTTTAATGGGTGAATTAAAGCTGATTAAAAGTTGGATAAAAGTACACAAAAGGTAGGGACGTCATCACGGCGAAGTTTAGGTAGATAAAAGCATTACGACAAGCGTAGGAGTTACGGCAGGAAACACGCAAGTAGGAACAGAATATTAGAATGAAGGTCAGGTCCTTGAGAGGATTGGACGTAGAAGCTCTTCAGTTGAACTGTGATTGACGCTGAAACCAAAAAGTGTACAGCGGACGACGCAGAGGGGAAGAACTCCTGGTATATAAACAAAAAACGGAGATTAGTCAAGAGTACGTTTGGTGTATGGTGCATACTGGTTAGGGTGTCGGCATCAAAGACAGAGGTCCTGGGTTCGAATCCCGGAGCGTACAAAACTTTTCTCCGGTATATCCAGACACCCCCTCCCATATTAATTAAGTGCTCACCATCCAATGATAAAATTTAACATGGTGTACGCTCCGAGCGATATAACTCGGGCAATATAGTGAGCCATTTGGTTCTGTGACCACGGATACGATGACCATCACAGTTCCATTTGAATCTAGAGCTTACAGAGGTCTCTAGATCCCGGGAGAGTGTTGACCTGTGATCGACGCTGAAACCAAAAAGTGTACAGCGGACGACGCAGAGGGGAAGAACCCCTGGTATATAAACAAAAAACGGAGATTAGTCAAGAGTACGTTTGGTGTATGGTGCATACTGGTTAGGGTGTCGTCGGCATCAAAGACAGAGGTCCTGGGTTCGAATCCCGGAGCGTACAAAACTTTTCTCCGGTATATCCAGACACCCCCCCCATATTAATTTAAGTGCTCACCATCCAATGATAAAATTCAACACTTCAGTAGCTCATGTTGAATGTATGGTATTCGGAGACAATTATATTATGGGTTCCTCCTCGGCTTATAGCCAGAAAGGGTAGTCTCTAGATTGTGGGGCCCTATTGGATTTGGAATCCTGAATACTACTGAGATATATTCCTAATAGAGAGAGCCTGTTCTCTCCTGGTAATATGCCATACTTAACACCAGACTCCACTTCTTCCATCATATCTCTGCTTCTACTTGAAGTTTGGGACTTTAACTTGGACAAGTTGGTCTGGTACATCTTAGTCCTATAAAGTAAGGCTCACATAGTCCATGCTTCAACAGTTTATCCTATAGTTATGTTAGGAGAGAGACTTAGGCACTTGGCACTCAAGGAGGCTTAGGGAGGGAAAGTGTAGGGCCATGATGGTTAGGACTTTGGGTAAACTCCATAGGTTTACTGTATAAAGGCGAAAGGGACTGATCGGGTCACTTCTGCTCAGTCAGTTTATTCTGGAACTCTCCAAGCAACACTCAAGTGTCTTCAACAGCCATTGCTGCACCTTAGAAGGATGGCATTGCCCCCAATCTTGGTAGTGAATTCTAGACCGGCTTGAGCACCGCTTTCGCAGAACCTTTGTGCACTTGTCTTTTGCCGTCTAGCGACGCTGGAGCTTGCTGTTTCAATAAGGCTGACGACCGGCTGGCTCGCACTCCTAATCGCCAAGCAGTTGGTCTTTGCTCTATGTCATGGTGTGCACGCGGCTTATTATCGCTTATGCAGTGCAAGCTGCGAGCCAAATTGTAACCGCCTTCCGCCATGTCCATTAGGAGGCTCTCGGACGTATCTTCACCTACCTGAAGGTAAGGCCACCCAAGGCTACTCCTTGTGTCTAGGAGGAGATGCTTTTATTCAACACTCGGTGCAGGCTGATGATGCTGATTCGGCTAGTGACCCAGTTGACCGAAAGTCTATCACAGGCTATTTATTTATTGAGCCTCAACGGCGGTGCTTTTGCGTGGAAGTCAAAGGAACAATCTCTCCGAGCGTCGTCAACGACGGAAGCGGAGTGCGTCTCTTTTTGGTCCGCAAGCCAGGTCGCAGAGCAATTCATCGTATTTCTGAGCGAGCTTGACTTCTCTAACCAGCTGCCCATTCCTATAAGCCAGGACAACAGGAGCGCGATTAATTAATTGTTCTCTGCTCCTCGTCGTCACGACCAAGTCAAAGGCACTCCAAGCACTGTGTCCTGCAAGAGAGGTCAGGTCGACAATGGGAGAATTAGTCTGGTCCATACTTCCTCCTCCGTAGCCCTGGTACCCGATTGCCTCACCAAGCCTTTACCCGCTAAAGTCTTTCAAACACTGCGTCCTCACCTTGGAGTCCTCCTCCTAGTACCAGTACTGATACAGTACTCTTGGTACTACCCACCTACGGTTATCTGGGGAAAGAGAGTGAGTGAGACAACAATTTGGTGAGTTAATTTGACCATCACCTGGTGATCCAGGGAAGCTAGGTATGATGGGGAGTCGAGTGCTACAATGCTCGTTGCCAGTAGTACAGTAGTCATTCTCTATGCACACTTAGTTCTCAGAGACATAGACGTTACAAGTGTTAGAGTCTGAGGGCACAGCTACGTGGAGTGGACTATAAGCTGGCAAGCTTAGCTACCCCAACTTCCAGCTCCAACTACCCCATTAGAAGCCGAGAATTGAAGCAAACGAGTTGTCGCTGTTTATATCTATGGTTTATGGTCAGTACCCCGGAACATCTTCGCTCTGGACAAGGTATCTTTATGTCTGAACATCTTAGAGTTTGTTAGGAATATAGTTGGCATAGTCAGAATAGTTCTAGATTGTGGGACCCCAGCTGGGTTTATAAGTAGAGCACTCTCATCTATAAAAATACAACAGGTTATGATCCCACGCGCCCCCAGGGCTCCGAAATTTGTTCTGAGGCCCCTGAGCCAAGAACTGGACCGTTGCAATCCCGGCCGAGACCAAGATTAAGTCAGTCCCCTGAGCAGCCAACGAGCTCCACTGGGCAGTAACGGCTACCTAGTACCGCCAGCAGCCACATCAACTAGCCAGTAGAGGCCATCCCGGACAATGCCGAACGGTAAGAGAGCTGTTAATGGGACTCATATCCATTGAAACTCTTGCAAAATTACCGAGAATTGCAACCACAACGTCTCCACAGAAACGATAAGGCACGCTTCGCGGCATGAACCATGCGGCGAGCTGATTCTACAAGAGTGTGCGGTTTACCTTCAACGACGCCACATTGTGCTGGTGAGCACGGTGTTCTGAGATGTGTACTATTCCGCGTGCTTGACAAGAGTGCTACGCTGGTCCTTGTCAGTTGTAGCCACTCTCTATCCACACCTAACTCTCAACGAGATAGGCGTTACCCGTACAATTGGGTTATGGGAAAGGGAGATATGAGGAGAAGAATTCCATGAACTTTTCCTTGTAAACACTAGAGCACAGGGAGAGTGAGAGATTGCGAGGGAAGCTGATTTTAGATGTGTTTGGGATGTATTGGACAATCTCATTATATGGAGAGTGCTCTACTTATAAGCCCAGCTGGGGTCCCACAATTTAGAGCTATTCTGACTATGCCATTCCTAATAAAGTCTAAGTTGTTCTGGCATAGAGATAGCCGTGTCCAGAACAGTCAGTCCTAAAGGTATTCCGGGGTACCGACCATAAGCCATAGGTATAAACAGGGACATTTCGTTTGGTTGATATCTCGGCTTCTACTGGAAGTTTGGACCTGGATTTTGGGTACCTAAGCTTGCCAGCTTGTAGTCCACATACCTGTGCCCTCAGACTCAACAGCTGACATGATTCATTTAGAGAATATTCATCATATCATTCATTACCCAGTCCCTCTGCTATTGTGTTATTTAGATTGTACTCATACAGAAGCTTCAGGCATTGCCATTCAGCTTTGTAATTCTCATCAGAAAGCAGAGTCATTCATGGCTTCGCAGCAGTATTACCTCCTCGATCGCTGAATTTTCTGTATTTTACGTTTGATCTATCGTTCTGCTAATCGAACAAACGTGTCCAGATGAGTGATCACTTCATCACTGCTTTTCAACAAACAAAAAATTAGCCCCGTGTGTGTTCACCTACGAAGACGACGTAGTAGCGGTGTCAACTTAGGCTAAGTGTATTGGCAACACCCACATCAGACTGAACCAGCTCGAGGGGTCGTGAAGTTCTAAGACCTGCTTTTTTAGGGAATTTACGGTGTCTCAGTTTGCCCAGAATGCATGGGAGCACAATGGATCCTCATTTTGATTGAACTGATGGCCTTCAGCAACTTTGGGTAGCTTCTCAATGCCTGGGATGTTAACGTGCCCCGGGGCCGCGATGCCAAATGGTAAGTGACACAACTGGCATCGGTTCGTGGTGATTATACTACTGGTGGATCATTTTGGTGTTTCAGATGTGATTCGTACCTATTATCGAGAGGTTTTAAACTTAGTCCTCGGAGTAGAATAGCGTACCGACGGCAGTGTGTTGAGTGCTACAATGTTCGTTGTCAGTAGTACAGTAGTCACTCTCTATACACACCTAGCTCTCAGGGACATAGATATTACGGGTAGACCTGTGTTATGGAAAAGAGGGATGTGAGAAGAATTTCCAGAAGAACACAGGAGCAGCACAATCTAGATGAAACGATAACAAAGGGACTGGGTATTGATCTATGATTGAGATTTCTCTGAATGATGACTCAGTCCAGAGCTTGGTCTGGACTCGAGATCTTTTGCTCGGCCCCAGCTTCCCTCATCATCTCTCCTGTGCTGCTCCTGTGTTCTTCTGGAAATTCTTCTCACATCCCTCTTTCCCATAACACAGGTCTACCCGTAACGTCTATGTCCCTGAGAGCTGCTAGGTGTGTATAGAGAGAGTGACTACTGTACCACTGACAACGAACATTGTAGCACTCAACATTCCCCCTCCTACCTAGCTTCTCTGGAACATCAGTGGTGAGGGTCGAAGTAACTCACCTAATTGTCGCTCTCACTCACTCTCTCCCCCTCAGACGAAGCTAGGTGGGTAGTGGCAAGAGTACTGACACTAGGAGGGAGCACTCCAAGGTGAGGAGTGTCCGAAAGAGAGGAGCAGGTAAAGACTTGGTGAGGCAATCGGCTACCATAGCTGTAGAGGGAGTATAGACCAGCTTAATGTTCCCATGGGCGACCTTCTCTTGCAGGACACAGTGCTTGACATCTAAAGTCTTTGACTTTGGTCGTGAAGAGGAGCAGAGGACAATTGTGCTTTGGTTGTCCTGATTAATAGGGATGGCCAGCTGCTTGGAGAAGCCAAGCTCGCCAAGGAACACACACACTGAAGTGCTCTGCGACCTGGCTTGCGGACCAAAGAGAGACGCACTCCGCTTCGGTGGTTGACGACGCTCTGAGAGGTTGTTTCTTTGACTTCCATGCAAAAGCACCTCCGTTGAGGCTCAAGTTCAGTCGGTGATAGACTTGCGGTCAGCTGGGTCACTAGCCCAATCAGCATCAGCCTG
>FLMG01004160.1:0-10000 GCA_900088475.1 Hyphochytrium catenoides
GTTGGACTAAGTTAGCCCCAGTTATAGCTTAGTCCGACAGAACAGAGACAAACTGAAGTTGTCTCCCCAGATAGTCGTTACCTAGCTACAGCCAGTTATTTTCTCCTTTTGTACTGATTAGTTCTATCTCTGATTACTAATTGCGTTAGCATGTGATTATCATTTCTGATATCCAATAGCAAAAAGCTTCAAGGTGGAGTTTCTGATTCTTTGATGGCCTTTCTGTCTGAAGAAATCCGCAAGAATAAATGGAGATCGATTCTCATCCGTCGCCCTTGTTATGGCAGGCGAAAGCAGGAGAGGCAGCGAACGGTTCATTGGTCTCCTGGCGTCTATCGCGCTCTTCCCTGCGGCTCCTCTTCCAATCGCTCTATTTTGGAAGCGTTTGTGCAGCATTGTCTAGCCGTTTCTTCGATCCGTTGGTCTTGCACAAGCGTATCTCATCCACCTGCTAGCTTCTCTATTCTCTTCGCTGTCTCGGTTCTGTCTCATCTTCAAGGCGAGAGTTCTGGCTTGTTGAAATTCTACCAGCTTTTCCCTTTGCCGTGTTGCATGCGGTAGGTCGCTTCAGATTCAGTGCTCAAAGAAAGCCACGAGCTCGATGGAGAGTCAGAGCCCCGGAGCAGAGGAAGGGAAAGAAGAAGAGGTTGAGTCCACTGCAGGAACTCTCTCTTCTACTTCCCATCGAGCAGCAAGTATGAAGAGCCCTAGAACAGAAAGAGAGACCGAGGAAGAGAAAGATACCGATGGAGAAAAGAAAGAGAAGACCGTCAAGCAAAAGCAGCGGGATGCTGTCTTCTTAGCGTATGACAAGCTCGATGTAGGGAACTTTGGCCCCAGAGTCAGATATACGGCTATTGCCGCTGCAAAAGGCTACCTTGCGTGGGGGTGAGCTTCCCCACGTGCTCTCTCTCTCGCCGTCTCTCTCTCTCTCTCTCTCTCTCTGTTTCTCCCTCTCCTTTCTTTCTCGCTTTCATTCTTCTCTCTCTCTCTCTTTCTTTCTCTCTCGCTCATTCTTTTTCTCTCTTACTCTCTCTCTTTGCTATTTCGTTCTTTCTCTTTCTGACTTACTCTCTCTCTCTTCCTCTCTCCTTCGCTCTCTTGTCTCTTGCATTTCGCTCTTATCCCTTCTGTGTCCTCAGGTCCCCCAAAGCCCTTGTCTTACACTTGAACTCTTTCTTCTGTCTCTCTCTGTGTCTTTCTCTCCTATCTATATTGTTCCTCGCCACATTCACGGTACACCCTTTTGACTCTATCTCTGACACTGGCCTCGCGGTCTTTCCACGTCCTCATCTCATTCTCTTCTCTTTCTGTCTTTGTTTTCTATTTCCTTACATCTTCTCCTTTCTTTCTCTCCTATCAACAGCGTCCATCTTCAGATTTACGGTACACTTTTTTGACTCTGTCTCTGATGCTGACCTCGCTGTCTTTCCATCTCCTAAGGGCAAACACAGGTTCAGTGTACCTCTTCGCGCTCTCTTTATCTCGGGCAGAAGCGCCCAAGTCACCCGCCGGAGCAGGAGAGAGAGAAGGGAGAACAGCAGCAGCAGCAGTGTCTCTCTCTTCGTCCTCGTCAATCCTGGATGCTGACATTAGCAGCTATCGGACGGACCTGATCCGTATGGCAATGCCTCCAAGTTACGATCGTTCTTCAGTTTCCTCTCTCTCTTTCTCTCCCTCTCTCCAGACCTTGGCGGTAGGAACAGTAAAGGGAACGGTCTATGTTCTTTCTCTCTCCGATGTAAAACGGTTTGGAGAGAAAGTAGAGGCCTCTCACGCCATTCACAAGGTACAGACAGCGTCACTGCGAGTCTAGTTGCTCTTTCTCTCTTTCTCTTTCTCTCTCTCTTCTGCCTCTCAGTCTGTCTCATTGTCTCTCTCTCCCTTTTCTTCTCCCTCTCTTCTCCTTTCACTATCGAACCCCGTGGGCCTTTTCCTCTCAAACCCTCCTGCGCTGCCACTCTCTCTCCTTCTCTCTCTCTTGGTAGCTCCTGTTCTTCCGCCTCTCTGCCCTTTCTCGTACGTCCTTTCTTCCACGATCTCGCTCGTTCTTTTAGTCGGTCTCTCTCTCTCTCTCTCTCTCTGTCTCTCTCCCACTCACTCTCATGCCTGCGTCCTCTTCAAACATCTCAGGGAGGCAGCGTCTCCTGTCTGTTATGGGACCCGATGAGCGGACGTCTCTTCTCTTCTTGCTCTCAAGGCCGTGTGGCGCTCTGTACTCTGCGCCCTAATGTTATCTTAGCGTTCACCTTTGGACTCTCCCAAGCAGAGTCAGAGCTTCTTCTCCAGGAAGAGACCGGGATAGTCCAGGTGAGCCAAGATAATGGAGAGAGATACAAGGAGAAAGAGACAGAGTGGGAGGGACAGGGAGAGTGAGACGCGGGAGAATAAAGAGGAGTGAGAGAGACAGAAGCAGAGAGAGAGAGGAGAAGAAGAAGAAGAAGAAGAAAGAGGGAGGTCAGTCCCAGGGATAAAGGCAAAGCCGCTGGTATGGCATTGATCTGAAGCATAGCCTGAGATCGGAAAAAGAGAGAGAGAGACAGACAGACAGACAGACCGAGAAAGAGAAAGAGAAAGAGAGAGGAAAAGAACAAGGAACTTGTGGAAATGAGACACAATGTTGGTGGACTAAACTTCTTCCTTCCAGTTGGATTTTTGCGTCTCCCGAGGGATGGAGAAGCTCTTGGTGTCCTCCCACACAAGGACTCTCATACTCCATCTCTCCGGGTCAGAAGACATGAGCGCTATTCAGGTTCTAAGTTCACTCTTTCTCCCTTCTCTCTCTTTTCGCGTTTTTGACTATCGTTTTCATCTTTGTCTATAAAAGGATCTTCTTCATACTAACGGGTTTCTTTCTTGTGCTTCGTAAATGTCGGCCCCCTCTCTCTCTTTCTCTCTCTCTCTCTCTTTCTCTCTCTCTTTCTCTCTCTCTCTCTTTTTCTCTCTCTCTCTCTCTCTCTTTTTTTCTCTCTCTCTCTCTTTCTCTTTCTCTCTCTCTCTCTTTCTCTCTCTCTCTCTCTCGCTCTCTCTTTCGCCCTTCAGCCTCCACCACTGTAGATCTATCTAGTCCGTTCTTTTTCTCTCTCTTTTCCTCTCTCTCTCTCGTACCGCAAGAGCTCTCATTTCTTGTCTCATGTTCATCTCTCCTCGTTGCATTTCCTTTGCCTAGCTTCTTTACTAATAGGGTGATCTAACCTCCTTATTCTTCTTCTTTGTTTCTCTCTCTCTCTCTCTCTCTCTCTCTCTCTCTCTCTCTCTCTCTCTCTCTCTCTCTCTCTCTGTGTGTGTGTGTTGCAGATTGGCTCAAAGCCTCGCCAGGGCACTTACGGAGCCATTTTCCACGACAGCAGCGGGAGAGAGGCAGCGCCGGCGCCTCATCTCCCTCTCAAGGTCCTCAGCGCCCGTCCAGGTAACCCAGTTAGCCCAGCTGTCTCTTTGGTTGTGATTGACGGATGTTGCGTCTTAGGCAAGAGATTGTGGGTGGGTAACCCGGATAGTGGGAAGGTGGTCTCCACCTTGAAGTTCTCTGTGAATGCGCCACCGAACCATTTCCTGGGCATAGAGGACGCACATGGTACACTCTCTCTCTCTCTCTCTGTCTCTCTTTCTCTCTCTCTCTCTCTCACACACACACACAGTCTCTCTCTCTCTCTCTCTTGCTGTCTCGTCATGTCTCTCTTCTCCTCTCTCGCTTTCAATCTCCTCCCCTCTCTCTCTCTTGCTGTCTCGTCATCTCTCTTTTCTCCTTTCGCTTTCAATCTCCCTCCCTTCCTCGCACAAACGTTGCTCTATCTCTTCACCCTTTCCTTTTCTTTCATGTCAGCCACCCCATCTCTACTCTTCTGCCTAGAGACGGCTTTTCTCTTCGTATTTCTCTTTCTCTTATCTCTTCTCTCTTCTTCTTCCCTAACTGATTGCTCCGTGGTTTTTCTCAAGCTCTCAAGGACCATGCCCGAATGCGTTCTTCTTAATATCATTCGTCTCGTGCTTTCTTTGCTCCAGAGCTCTTCTCTCTCTCTCTCTCCTATCTTCTCTCTCTTTCCGTTATCTGTCACTCTTCGCTATCCTCTCCTTCGCGACGGGCACTACTTCTTTGGCCTCGATTCTCCCTTTATCTTTCTCTCTTTTCTAGTCTGGGGACTTCTCTTGGTAACGAAGCGGCTCTCTCTCTTTCCTCTTCCACTCATCGGCCCCAGTGTCAGACATTCGGAGCCATAATTTTGGTCAGTTGGACGCCTTTAACTTCAGGGAAGAGACGAAGAGAGACGATGGCTCTTTCTCCTCTTCCGCAATCTCTCTCTCCCCACAGCTGCTCAGCTGGAGCAGAGGCGGCAGCGCGCTGTTCTGTCTTGACGTAGACGATGTCAGTGTTCCTGCCTGGCATTTGGACCTGGGAGAGCTGCATGACTTGGCGGTAAGGTTTTGTCTTCACGCTATCTTTGCTCTTTCTTTCTCTTCTCTCTTTCTCCCTCTCTCTCTCTCTCTCCTTTGTCTTCCTTACTTCATCTCTCCTATCGACTGCATTTGAATATCTTCCTTTGGGGGCGAAATCAGTCAATTCGGTTCCTTTCTTCTTTTGCACTGGTTTCTCCGTGATGTGTGTATGAGAACCCCTCTTTTCTCTCTTGCTCTCTTCCTTCCTCTCTCTCTTTCTCCCTCTCTCTTTCTCCCTCTCTTTCTCTCTCTCTCTCTCTCTCTCTCTCTCTCTCTCTCTCTCTCTCTCTCTCTCTCTCTCTCTCTCTCTCTCTCTCTCTCTCTCTCTTTTCCCTTTTTCCTTCTTTTTTGGGTGTGTCTCTCTCCTCGAGTGCCCTTTTCCTTCTCTGTCGTCGTCTTGCTCCCTCCTCTTCTATTTCTGTCTGTCTCAGTCTCTCTCTTTCTCTCTCCCTCTTTTTCTTTTTTAACGTGTGTCTCTCTCCTCTGAGTGTCTTTTTTCTTCTCTGTCGTCATCTTGCTTCCTCCTCTTCTATTCTGTCTCTCTCTCTCTTTCTCTCTCTCTCTCACTCTCTCTCTCTCTCTCTCTTTCTCTCTCTCTCTCTCTCTTGCATGAATTCTAATTTGCTCTTGGTTAGGTACTCAGAGGCCCCACTCCCCGCATATTTGTCCTGCATGGAGAAAGGTGTCAGACCGCCGTGATCACTCCTTGCAGCCTCCTTCAGTACATCAAAAGGGCGGCCAAACTGGACATCTACCAGGCGTTTAAGGTGCGGCACTGTGAGGAGAGAGAGAGAGAGAGAGAGAGAGGAGAAGACGAAGAAATCCTTTTCGTCTTCTATGGACCTAAAGGAGAGACACGTTAGAGAGAAACTGCAAAGAAAGAGAGAAACAGCAAAGCATGAGTATGGTGAGGGATGCAAGAGAAAGAAAGAGTTCCTACTTAGAGAAAGCCATAGGAAGAGAGGGAACGAGTTCAAGAGGAGAGAAGACAAATAGAGTTCGGATTTGAATAAGAGCAGGAGCCTGAGGAACTATCTTCTCTCCCCCCCCTTTCCCTCTCTCTCTCTCTCTCTCTCTCTCTCTCTCTCTCTCTCTCTCTCTCTCTCTTCCCCCCCTCCTCTCTATGTCTGTCTGTCTGTCTCTCTCTCCTCTCTGACTTTCTCTCTCTTTGTCTCTCTCTGTTTGTACTCCATAGCTGGCTGTCGAGTACGAGGTTGAAGATCTCGCCCTATTGAAAGTACTTCAAGACAGTATGGAAGAGGAGGAGAGAAAGATGCAAATTGAATTAGATGAAAGAGAAGGGGGAGAGAAAGGTAAGTTTTTGTCTCTGTTCTCCATAGGCAGACCATGTCCTTCTCTCTCTCCCTCTCGTGTCTGTCTCTCTCCTCTCTCTCTCTCCTGCCCCCCTTGTTCTAGTCCTGTCACATCCTAGCTCGCCGTTCTCTCTCTCTGACCTTGTTCTCTCCCTGGTTCGTTTTCTTAGGAGAAAAAGAGGTCAAGGCAAACTTTCGGATACTTCTGGAGAGAGCAAGAAAAGTCTCTCTCGCCAGATTAGCTCAGGAGTCAGGCGCTGGGACGGGAGAGGAAGGGCAATCTGTCTCCTCCTTGATTCTCACTGCTAAGATGGCTGAGGCTGGTGAGGCTGCCACGTGCTCCCCCATTCTCTCTCTCTCTCTCTCTCTCTCTTGCTCTGTCTCCCGTCTCTCTCTCTTAAGGTTTGTTTGGGTTAAAAATTGCCAACCTTCCTCTCTTGTACATATACCGAGGGGTCTACTCCTAGTATTGTCTCTGTCTCTCTCTCTCTCTTTCTCTCTCTTCTCACTCCTTCGTTCTAAACCTTATTTTGCAGGCTTCTGGCCCTCTGCTGAGGCCAAGGCAGAGCTTAAGGGTAAGGAAAGGTTCTTCTCCTTTAGGAGTTCTACCCTGCTCTTCAACCTCTTTCTTTTTCTTCCACTTGTCTCTTCGTTTTCTTTCTTCATGAATAGTCAGGAAAACCTCTATTAGGAGCCAGAACTTCTGCCCTTGCACTTTGAGCATCGCTTTTCCTTTTTTGCATTGCTCTCTCTGCCTCTCTCTCTCTCCTCTCTCTCTCTTTTCTCTCTCTCCTTTCTTTCTCTCTTCGTTATCTCTCTCTTCTTTCTGTTTCTCTCTCTCTCGCCTTCCCCCCTTTTTCTCTCTCTGTCGCTCTCCCTCTCTCTCTCTCTCTTTCTCTCTTTCTCTCTCTCACACTACCCTATCTCTTCACTCTGTTTCTTCCGCTCCCCCGTATCTGGCTAAGCTTATAGTTCCTCTCCAACTTTGAACCTCTTTCTCTCTTCGCTGAAGTTCCCGCGCGGGTGGCGCGTCGTTACGATCTGAAGCCTAAGAAGAAGGTTCAAGTTCTCACTCTCCCGGAAGATGAGACTGTTTTTGATAGAAGACTTGCAGCTGCGAGGCGGTGGGTTACCAAGCTTCTTTGTGCATGTGCAAGAGAGAGAGAGAGAGAAAAAGCGAGAGAGAGAGAGAGAAAAAAGAGAGAGAGAGAATAAAAATTCTGTAATACAGAGAGAGAATTGCCAGTATAGAGAGAGAGAAATGTCACATGGAAGAAAGAGAGCGACAAAAAAGAGTGTGTCACTCGCAGAGAGGCAAATCTTAGATAAAAGAGAGAGAGAGAGACAGCGCGGTGCCATTGAAGAGACAAGGTCTAGTTGTACCCGCTACATTGCGAAGTTCTTAGGACTTTATCTCTCTCTCTCTTTCGCTTCTCTCTCTCTCCCTTCAACAATCTATTCGTCATCAAATCAGAGAGTTCCAGCGGCGGCGGACGGGAAGCGATGAATGGCATCCAGAGAGAGAAGAGAATGAGAGAGAGGAAGCTCTCGGTCTGTATCGAAGCAGCGTGGCAAGCCCCAGGTAGAGGGAGAGAGAGTGGAGTGAAAGAAGGGCAAGCATCCTGCAGGAGGAGGCGTCTACCTGCGGATATTAGGTAGAATAGGACTAGCGAAAGACGAAAGAGAGAGAGAGAGAGAAAGAAAATGGAGGGAAGAGAAAGGGGGAGAGAAAGAGAGAGAAAGAGGCGAGGGAGGGAGAGAAACTTGTTATGTTTAGCAGTCTGACGTCTCTCTCGCTCTCCCCCTTTGCCGTCATGACACGTACATCCTCCCTCTGTTTGGGTCAACGTCTCTCTTTTCTGCATCTCTCTCTCTCTCTTTTCCTCTTCTTCCCTGCTATGGTTCTCCCGAACTCGATAGAGTAAGCGGCCAGGCATCATTCTCTCTTCAAGGCGCCAGTTTCCTAAATCCGGAAGAGCTCTTTCGCATTGCCTTACTGGACAACGCTAACTTTCAGCAGGGTAACGATTACTCTCTCTTCCTCTAGAATGTTGTCTGTCCTTTGGCACCTCTCTCTCTCTCTCTCTTTGTCTCCTTGTTTTCTCTCTTCCTCCCTCTCATCCATCGTTCTTTACCTTCTACCTGCCTCTTCTCTCTTCTCTTCCTTTTAGCCCGTATCATCTGTTTATCTTTTCTCTCTTTTTGCTCTTTCTCTTTCTTCTTAATTTCCTGATCCTTCTTTCTCTCTCTCCTCTTTAGATGAAAAGAGCGACCCTTTCTCTTCCCCTCTGTCCGCCGTCAAGTCGGATACGGAGATTCTCATGGACGCTATCAGCAAGGCATTGTGGGAGGAAGAGAAGAGGAAGGGCAGAGGCGGAGAGAGAGAAGACACGAAAGAATTAAATGGAGAGGAAACGAAGACAGAAGAGAGAAGAGAAGAAGGAGATAACGGCAGTACGTGCTCCTCTGTACTCCCAACACTCTTCCTTTCTCTCTCTCTCTCTCTTTTGACTTCTAAGCTAAGATTCGCTTCTCCTCTCTTTTTGTCACGTCTTCTGCCCTGTCGACGGTTTTCTCGTTCTTACCTTTTCCTTCTTTCTCTTTTTCTCTTTCTCTGGAGCGTAACTCTCCTGATCACTACGTCTCGCGCTCTCCATCTCTCTTCCAACCAGAACTCATTCTCCGCTTTCTCTCTCTCTTTTTCTATATCTATCTATCTAATTTCCCTATCTATATCTATCTGTCTCTATCGGGTTTCCTATGTCTCTCTCTCCTATGCTTCCCTTCCTGTCTCTCTCCCATCCCCATCTCTCTCCTTCCTTCCCTCCCATACTTTAGTCTTTTCTCTCTCATTTCTCCCCGCTCACAACGTCTCTCTCTCCTCTACTTTTTAGCGCCACTTGCGGGAGAGAAACTGCAATCGCCGCCGTCTTCGCCTATAAAAACTGCAGAGCCGCCCGGAACAAATCAGAAACTCTCTTCGGCGGTGGAGCCCGAAGAGAGAGAAGAGAAAGTTCTCTCTCCCTCTGTCTCTCCTGTTATTTTCAAGCCAATTGCTAGAGGAGGCTCCATGAGGAAGAGAAGTCTACCTTTTGCCCCTGCAAGCGCCCGTGGAGCTGTTATTGTGAAGAGAGGTTCAGAGGAAACAGGTGCGCATGTCTCTCTCTCTCTCTCTCTCCTCTCTCTCTCTTTTATTTTCCTTCGACGGCATCGTGTAACGCTCGAGAAGCTCTGTTCTGTCTAAAAGTGGAGTCTCTTCTTTCTTCTCTCTTCCCTCTAAAGCGCTGTGGCTTGCTCCTGAATAGGAGAGACCTTCAGACAACGGATGACGCGTTTGAAGGAGAGAGGGGAAGAAGTGAGGAACTCAGGAATCTTACCTGTAAGCGAGCGCTGTGACCAACCAGGAGCTATTCTTTTCTTTTCTTTTTCTCTCTCTCTCTCGCTTTTTTTCTCTCTTCTTTCTTCTCTTTGGGGTTTGCTTCGTTTTTCTGCAGATGCAAGAGCGCTCAGGGCTGCTTCTCTTTTTGAAAGGAGGTGCTAGTTTTTTTTTTTATTTCTCTCACATTGCTCGCTCTCTGCATTCCCGCACTTTCTCTCTTCTTCTCTCTCTCTCTCTCTTTTTCTCTTTGTCCTAAAAGATACTTCCTGAGGCGTCTATGGTGACTCTGGCCGTTGAGTTGGTGAGAGAAAGTATCCAGAGCGGGTTCTATGCCGTGGCTCTTGACATTGTGCAGGTATACTGGATGCCACCTCTCTCTCTCTTCTCCCAGCCACTGTCTCCCTCTCTCTTTCTCTCTCTCTCTTTCTATCTCTCTCTTTCTATCTCTCTCTTTTCTCTCTCTCTCCTAGATGCTTCAATATGAGAGCACTCTCACTTTTGCTTCCCTCGCCCTTGCTTCTCTGTAGATCTCTCTTCTTCCCACTGAGTCTCTCTCTCTTTTGAATCTCTCTCTCTCCTCTCCGTCTTTGTTTACTCGGCTCTTTCTCTTTGTAGTACTGAAAGTATCCCTTTCTCTTTCCATTGAGCTTCACATCACTCTATCACTCTTCTCTGTTCTTTCCTTTCTAGCTCTCATCTCTCTTCATCTTAACCTCTCTCCTTTATGCGACGCCTATCTCTAACAATGTGTCTCTTTCTCTTTCTCTCTCTCTCTCTCTCTCCCTCTGTCTCTCTCTCTCTCTCTCTCTCTCTTTTGTTATGTTGCCAGTTTCTTGTTTCGTCTTTCTCTCCAACTTCATCAAGTTTAGACCTG
>FLMG01004160.1:12500-17164 GCA_900088475.1 Hyphochytrium catenoides
TTTCGCTGTCTCTCTCTCTCTCTCATCTTCGTTCTCTAATCTTGCGATGTATTTCCTCTTTGTCGATTTTTTCCCCCGTCCTTTCTGTCTCTCTCTTCCTCCCTGGCCCTCCCCGCTCTTCTCCCTTCCTCTCTCCTCTCACCACCGCTGTCACATCTAGGCAAGCCTTCGGACAATGGAGAAGAAGAAGTTCTCTCTCCTTCTTTTTATCACTTCTCTCTCTGAACATCTCTCTCAGCAATGGGAGACAGGGGTAGATGTTTGCATTGAGCTCTTCCCGGCGGTTCAGCCTGTAGATGTTGCCCAGGCTCTGGACAGCGGAGCGGAAGAGGGTGCGTTCCTTTCTCTCTCTTTCTCTGCCACGCCAGGCCTTTAGTTCAATTCTCTCTTTCTCTTCGGTGTTATTCTCCTGGTTTCTCTCTCTCTCTCTCACTCTTTCTATTAAGGTCATCGTCATCTCGTGAAGGAGCTGCTTTCAAGAAAGCAAAGACTGTTCACAAGAAAGAGTTTTTTCTCTTAATCTCTTTCCTGTTTCTCGATGTCGCTCTAATCTCTCTCTCCTTTGAGTGTATGTCTCTCTCTCTTTCACTTCGTATCAACCCTTCTCCCTCTCTCTCTCTTTTTGCCGTGTTTCTCTTGAGCTTTATACCCTCTAGCTAAGTGTTGAGGCTCATTGGCTCGCGCTCTCTCTCTCCCTTCCCTAGAGAAACACAAGCGCTACTGCCAATATCTCTCTCTTCTGTTGGACCGACAGCCTAACGCCAAGCAAACGCCTAAGATTGTTCTTCAATGGATTCAATGTAAGTTTGAAATGGCAAAGAAAGGGAAGATAACTGACGACGGAGGCGAAAGAGAAGAAGGAGAAAGAGAAGAAAGTCTCTCTCGCTCTCCACAGTGGGAAGGTCGTAATATCCAGTTCTTCCATTTAGCCCACACTGCGAAAGAGGACTTGTCTCTCTTGGCACCGCCGGCAAAGGAGCTGATGGTAACAGACTCTCAGTTGTCAGAAGCCCTCAGCAGCTCGGAATGGGCTCTTCCCTGCGCTTCTGTCTGGAATCTGTGCATAAGCTATGGATATCTGCAAGGACTTTTGAAGATTTTCAGACGCGACTTTATACAGAAAAAGACTGAGAAATGGGCTGCGATGGAGACTATTGCGTATCTCTGCGTTATCTACGGAAGTATTCAAGGGATATCTGATCTCGTAAGCGCTGTACTCTCGCCTAGAAAGGAGAGAGAGAATGTCGAGCAAGGCAAAGGAAGAGAGAAAGAAGAGAAAGAAGTGTGGCTCCAAGATCTTAGACACCTGCTCGAGACGATTGAGAAGGGAAGTTACCCTCAGCCCATCGGCTTTCTTGGTGATCCTCTTTGGATCGCGGAGCTTTTAGAAAAGGTTGGAAAGTGCACAAGCCCAGGGGTTCTCCTTGTTTTGCTGAGAGAGAGAGAGAGACTCCTGGAGCAGATGCCATGCTCTCTTATTCTGAAGTTGATTGGAATGGACAGGGCAGAGAGAAGGTAATGTGATATCTAGAACTACGAAGGGGAGAAATGTGCTGTTCCGATGACACGTTTTTAATCTCTCACTCTTCAATGCTCTCTCTTTCCCTGTTCTTCTGTGCCTTCTGGTTCTGGGCTCTAACCTTCAGACATCCTTTTGTTCTTTGCCTCCTTTCTTTCTCTCTCTCTCTCTCTCTCTCTCTCTCTCTCTCTCTCTCTCTCTCTCTCTTTTTCTCTCTCTCTTTCTCTCTCTCTCTTCCCCCCTCTCTCTCTCTTGCTCTCTCTCTCTCTCTCTTCCCTCTCTCTCCTCTCTCTCTCTCTCTCTCTCTTCCTCTCTCTCTCTCTTTCGGTCCCCCTCTCTCTTGTCTTCCCTCTTCTTCTCTCTCTCCCTCTCTCTCTCTCTCTCTCTCTCTCTCTCTCTCTCTCTCCTGGTTTCACTTACAATCGGCTCTCTGTATTTCGCTGTAGACTAACTGGGCAATTGGTGACGGCACTGGAGAAGATTGACTCTTTTCTTTGGCGCGAATCGTCAAGTCAAGCTGCTTCTCTTCCTCTCTCTCTTCAAGCTCTCAAAATTCTGGAAGCCCACGACGGAGAGGATGCGGGAAAGAGAGAAGCTATTATAAGTGCATTGGACGCGCTAAGACCTCATCTTGACGCTAGCGTAGAAATGGAAAGAGAGAGAGAGACACTCTCTCTTCCTCCCTCTCTCCCTTCTTCTCTGGCTACTCCCTGGGGCATCCGACTCGAGAACCTTGCTCAGCGTCACTGTGAACTCTGTCAAGTGCCCATTTTTCGTCATTCTGAAGGTACTGACACTGGGAAGCATGGGGTAGGGTGAATGAGAGAGAGAGAGAGAGAGAGAGAGAGAGAGAGAGAAAGGAGAGAGAGAAGAGAGAGAGAGAGAGAGAGAGACGCGACTCAGGCGGGGGTGATAGCCCCACCGAGAGAGTTGGGGGAAGAAAGAGACAACCAGCCGGAGACAGAGGAGTTTGGGGGAAGGCTGGAGGAGGAGAAAGACAGAGGGGGAAGGAGAGGCAAAAAGAGAGAAAGAGAGAAAAAGAGTCAGATGCGGATAATGAGATAGAGAACAAAGGTAGATTACCGAGGCCAAAGGGAAGAGAGAGAGAGTTAGACCGACTCCAGAAGCAGAGATAGAGGGAGATTGAGAGAGAAAGAGAGAGCCTCAGAGCTTGGTTGCTGGTTCGGACTAACTCTCTCTCTCTCTCTTTCTGCCCGCTGTCCATCGTGTTCCTGTCAACTTTCAGGAGAAAAGAGTCCAGTTTCTCTTCCTTTTCATATTTATTCTTGTGGACACTGTTTCCACCAGCGCTGCCTCCTTATGCCTCTCCCAGAGAGAACCATTGCTACTCAGCAGTGCCTCCTATGTGAAGATTGATAAGGAGAAGATCTTCCGTGTTCTCTCTCTCTCTCTCTTTCTCTTCTCTCTCTTTCTGTATGTGTGTAAGATGTGTCCATTCGCTGCTTTTTGCCTCTTCTTCATTTCGCCTCTTCGGTTCCTTTTAATTCCTCTGTTTCGTCTCCTTCTTCATCCCCATCATTGCCCTCTCTCCCTCTCATTCTCCACTCTCTCTCTCTCGCGACACCCACACTGTCTCTCTTTCTTCGTCTCTCACAACGCGTCCCTTTTCCGTGCTGCCAAGATGGCGCTTTGCCAGCTAAACAAGAGTTATTTATCTTCTTATCATAAGGTGCTCTTCTTCGACGGCTTTCTCTCTCTCAAAGAAAGCCGTATGAACATGTGGCTACAAGTCTCAGGCCACGGAGAGAGAGAGAGAGAGAGAAAGAAAGAAAGAGAAAAGAGAGAGAGAGGTAGAATTTGCAAGAGAGAGAGAGAAGACCGGATCGAGAGATCTTTTATTTATCGCCAAGGACAAAGGCCTTTGGCATCTGAGATTGAGCTGAAAATAACTTCTATCAGCCTCTCTTCTCCTCTCTCTCTCTCTCTCTCTCTCTCTCTCTCTCTCTCTCTCTTTTCTCTCTGTTTCCTCTCTTTATCCCGTTGCATCGGTTCTGTTCCTCTTACTCTGTCTCTCCTGGTCCTCTCCTTTCCCTGTCTCCGTTCCCTGTCTCTTTCGCTTGGCGATTGTGCATAAGCTTGGAAGAGAGAGGCGACAGCTGGTTTTTGTCGTCAAGATTCACCCTTGAACCTGCCCGACGGTGCTAGATTAAGGGGGAGAGAGAGAGAGAGAGAAGGAGAGAAACAGATAGACTTTATGGAGAGAGAGAAAGAGAGAGGATGACAAGGACACAAACGAGAAGCGTCTGACGAACCAAGAAACTCTACAAGTGGCTGCCTCTCCTAAGATTTTTTCCTCGTTCCGTCGTTTTTTGGGGTTTCTCTCTCTTTCTCTCTCTCTCTCTCTCTCTCTCACTCATCTCTCTCTCCCTGTTCCGTTACTCCTACATCTCGGAGATACACCCGGAACAGAGGTTGAAAAGAGAGGCGGTCGAAGGGGCTATACTGCTTCCCCCTCTAAGAGAGAGAGAGAGGGAACGACTTCGATATCTACTATATCGTCCAACAGTTGGCTTCTACTCTGCTTCTCCTCTCTCTCTCTCTTTCTCTTCCTCTCGTTGTTTCCACGTTCTCTCTCTCTCTCTTTGTCGGCCTTCCTTTCTCCTCATAACTACTCTCCTTCCTTCCTCCGTAAAACAGTATCAGAGAACTAAAGATGTCGCTTGACGGGACAGAAGATAGAGAAAAAGACGAAGGCAAGCCAATGAGAAAAAGAGAGCGAGAGAGAGAGAAAAGGGGACAAGAGTAGAGAGAGAGAAAGAGAGAGAGAGAGAAAGAGAGAGAGAGACGAGCCATACTGAAGAGAGGAAGGGGAGCGACAGGCGCGTCTCCCGGTAACGATGAAAAGAACTGGCGCTGTACCTAACATCCTCGTCAGTGTAAGAAAGGAGAAAGCAAGAGAGAATGATGGAGAAGAAAGCAGCAGGTTATCTAGAGGAGAGGAGCAAGCCAGATTAAGGAGAAGAAGGGGAACACCAAAGAAAGAGAGAGAGAAAGAGAGAGAGAAAGTGCCTTAGCACAAGCTAAAGAGAGCGAATGAGAGCTCACCAGGAGAAACAAATCAGTGGGAAAGGTGACACAAAAAGGAAGTGAGAGAGAGAGAGAGAGAGAGAGAGAGCGAAAGAGA
>FLMG01004165.1:0-7500 GCA_900088475.1 Hyphochytrium catenoides
GGAGTCGTTTGGGGGAGCTATGCAAGGCGTCGTTGATTGTGTGGGCCACCTGGTGAAGCTTCAATGTGACCGCTCCGCTCTTGACGGTTCTCGGCATCTTGGTCCTTGGTCTCGCTTAGCCATGGGCCTACGCCTTCATACGCGAATGTCTTTGGCCATTCACGAAGAAAATGCTCTTCAAATCCTGAAGCGCGTTCCTCCTGAACAGCTGGACCCTTCTCTTGCTTGTCTCGCGACGGCTGAGCTCGACGGGGTTGACATGATGGTTGATGGTGATGACATGGTCGCTGATGGTTCACCTCCTCCTCCTCCTTCTTCTCTGCTCATCATTACTGAGGAAATCAACTATGATTCTTCTTTTACTGATGATGAGCCGGGAGCAGGTTCGAGCTGAGATGAGGGAAGAGCCTAAGGCTTCTTAGCTTTTCTTCTCTTCTTCTTCCTCTTCTTCTTTTTCTCTTTCTTCTTCTTCTAGGATTAGTCTGTTCGTAGCGATAATAGTAGCAATAAAAAACTTCTTCTTAGTTATCGGCAATAAAAATAAATGATAAACAACGGGCAGCAGGAGAGAGGGAAGAAAGAAAAGAAGGAAGGAGGAGGTAAAAAGAAGGAGAAGAAAGCCATCATAATGAGAGGCCGTAATGAAGAGAAGCCCGGAGAAAGCCTAAGAAGAAAAGAAAGCTGCTTTCACTCGGCTCTTCCACCGGGCTTGCCCTCTCATCACTTCGTCAGCAGAAAAGGTAAGGTTTATATATAAAGTTTATCTTTGAAAGAGCAAAGAAAAAACAGCACCAAGACCATCACCACGGCTCCTTGTCGAGAAGAGAAGAAGAGTCTTTAGGGTGCAATGGAGTTCGAGGAGGCATTCTACGCGTCACTAACCGAGGTGCAAGTTGCTCAGCAAAGCCGGAGAAGATAATGTGTCCACGGCCTGAGCATTATTAGTAGTTCTTAGAGCGAGGATAAGACTCCTCGGAGCTATGGTGATGGCCACTAATAAGATGAGGAAGTACCTTCAGCCCTTTAGCCAGGGCGGAGCCGCCGTACTATGGCAGCTGCTGGATGCATTCTTCGTGACAGGATAATAACCAGAAGGAGAGAGCAGCAACGGCCCTGTATGTTGCTATGTGCTCCTCGTCCTGGGCTCTTCTTCTTCCATTCCCTAGTAGGCTTCCTCTTCTTCTTCTTGCTGGATTGCTATGGAGAAGAGCGTCTCTTGGAAGGAATTGCGCTTTCTCATCCTTCTGTTTCTTCTATGTCGCCACTGCGGACAGGACCGACCCGCAGTGCCGCTAATCGGAGAGCTCATACCGCCATCAACAGCATTTCTTTTGCCCCACCGGCAGCTTGTGGAGATAGAGGAAGAAGCTACTGCCAATGAGGAAGAAGCTGCCATATAAATTGCTGTGGGTTCGTCTGCGCACCTATCCTGTCTTGTTAGCTTGGCATATCACGTCATGACCCTAGCCCTATGTGGAACCGTATGTGCTTGATCATCGGCAGCAGCAACCGGAGGAGCTGTACGCCGGAAGAACATATAGGTGAACCGCTAATAAGCGGGCTCTGTCCAGCAAGAACGGACGCTCACGTAGAGAGAGAAGATAATGAGAGAAAGAAAGACATCATAACTCGCTCTATTGCTCTTGCCTTACCAGCGAAAACCTAAAGAAAGAGTTGGCGATACCACTGTGGATGTTCAAACAGAGAGAGACTCTCCTCACTCCTGTCGCTGCTTCGCCATCCTCCCTTTTTCTCCTCCTGATACAAAGATCCAATACCTTCTCCTATGCCCATCATCGAGACAACGTTCTCTCATGATGTCTCTAACCATCAGGATCGCTTGGCTAAGGTCTTGTCACAAGCTCCGCAGCCATCTGCGGCGACGATAGCTAGAAGAAGAAGAGACAGATGATAATCTATTGAAAAAGTGGTTAAATGTATGGACTTCCCAAGGCATGGCGAAGAACCAGCGGGAACTTAGGAGTAGCTAGTCGCTCAGGGACAGGCAAAGAAAGCTGATGAAGGACTGGCTCAAGTCAAAAATGCTAGGGCAGTATCTCCCTCGTTGCCTCATAGCAGACGCCAGAGACTGTCACGGCCGCCGATGGGCAGCAAGCAAGGCAACAACTGGCAAAAAAGCTCTTCTGTTCCTCGTTTCTCAGCCCTGCTGCTAGTGCTCCTGGAGTGCTGGTCGCTGCTGTTGAGCAGCATGAAGAAGACAATGCCCCGCAACTTTCGCTAACCTCTGACAGCCCTTCACTGCGCAGGAACAGTACAGAGAAGAAGCTTCCAAGGGCGAGCCAATGGACATCATGCTCAACAGACAAGGGCGGCGGTCTCTCAATGCTGCCAAAGAAGGATTGGACGTGGCCTTCATACCACCACCACGTAAGATGCTTCTGGACTTCTCCAATGAACTCTTGTTATAAGAGAAGAACTCCTGTCTGACGTCGCGCTGGCTTTCTTCCCTCGCCAAGGCACGGCCTATCTTCTCCGCAGCCGCGGCAGCAGCGGTGTCATAGGGAAAAACTTGGCATGAGAGAAGATCCCCTTCTCGAGGCTGCTCTTCTTCTTTCCTGCTGCAGGAGCTACTGAGAAGCTGCGTTGTTGATGTCCAAGCATCTCTTTCCCCGCCGCGGAAGAGAGGAGGAAGATAGGGAAGAGAGTCATCACCTATGACAGAGTTCGCTGTGAAGAAGAAGCTACGTTCCTGGGGCTGGAGCTTTGGAGCATTGCGCCATTGAGAAGAGGAAACAAGCCCGTCATTCTCTCTTTCTCCTCGATCGCCGTCGTTATACCTTGGATAGGCTGATCTTCTAGCCAGCCGCCTCTGATGGTCTGCAGAGGAAGAGAGAAGAAAGAAGGAAGAAGCTGATCGAACCTCCTTCGTCTTTCTAGGAGAAGAGACGAGGAACGTGTGCAGAGGCGATGACGCAAAAGATGAAGATCTAAAGTAACGACGGCAGGCTGCTTTTCCATCTTCATCTTCTTCTCTCTCCTCTTTCTTCTTCTTTTCCTGCTGCTGCTGCTGTCTGCACATCATCGCCGTCTTCTCCTTCAAGAAGTTCTTCCCGGCTCCGTGTCTCTTGCAGACTCTTCTCCTCACCGCGTAGTTCTGGCAGTCAAGCACTTCACAGCGTTTAACAGTTGTCTGTCCGCCGTGAGAGACACAGCAGCCGCCTTTCCGCGGGTGTTTGGGACAGCCTTTGACCTTACACCAGCGTCTCCCTTTCCTACTTTCTCTCCTCCTCGAAGAGAGAGAATCTTCTCTCTTCTCTTCTTCCTCTTGCTGCTGGTTGCGGGGCGTAGAAGGAGACGATGCTGCGGAGGAGGAGAAGGATGGCTCTGTACCTGCAGAACTATTGGGCGTGAGAGGAGAGAACGCTTCTTCATTGTCAATCGTTTCTCCTTCTCCTGCGGCGTTCTTCTTCTTGCTCTTGTTCTCTTCTTCAAAACTTGCCATTCTTTGCTGTCGCCAGGTCATTGCTTGTCTCGTTAGCACTGGAGGAAGTGAGAGAGAGAGAGGGAGAGAAAGAAAGAACGAGCAAGCCCACAACTCTATGCGGGCAAGCAGAAGCGATGAAAGAGACCAGAAGAGACAATTGAGCTTTATTGGCAATTGAAAGAGATAAGAGACAGACTGCTGTCTTGGACGAAGTGGGAACGATAGCCACGAAGAGCTGATGGGCCGCGCGCGCCGACGAAAGAGAGAGAGAGAGAGAGAGAGAAATACTGCCCTTGGGACGACAGTTCGTCGTTCTTCTTGCTTCTTCTCCTTTGCGGAGAGGTTGGGACCGAATGAGGACGGAACTGGAGGAGAAGAGAGAGCAGTAGGAGCCCGACAGATGCAGAGAGAGAGAGAGAGAGAGGAGCGAAGACGAGTCTGCAAGAGTCACGTGCGAGGAAAAAAGAAACGGAAGGTCAACTCCATTGTACTTCGCCCTGTCCTGCTGGTGGGCGGAACTCTACGAGCACGAGAGAGAGAGAGAGAGAGAGAGAAAGAGAAGAGAGAGAGAAGAGAAGAGAAAGCCTGCTCTCCGCTTGGGCCATCTGATAGACTTCAATGGAGGAAGAGACATGACTCAATGACTCTTTCCTTTTCCCGTTAACTGTCCCACAGACTTGACAGCGAAGTCACTTCCTCTTCATAATGAAAGAGAGAGAAAGAAGAGAGGCTCTGCGCCCTCCAGCGGTTAGAAGGCACCACCCACCAGACTGCAAAGAGAGAGAGACAACAAGAGGATTCCGTTACATTGCCCATCTCTCGCCTTCTCTCTCCCTTTCTTTCTTCTCTTCCCCGCCGTTTTCTCCTGCTGCCTGGTTCGTTCTCTTTTTTCTCTCCTCCATCGCTTGACTCTTTCTTATCTATGCGACTCGGCTGTCATCCAGGCGCATTATTCCGCTCCCTCTCTCTTCCCTTTCCGTCGTCTTTTTCTCTCTCTCTCTCTCTCTTTCTCCCCCTTTATCCGTCATTGCAGATGCCTACTCCTCTCTCCCTTCCCACTTCCGGTGCCCTGCCTGTTAATCAATGGGAGAGGAGAGGTGTCTTTGTGGGGAGAAAGAAGAGAGCGAAGAGAGAAGAGACAGAAGAAGAGAACGACGGCTCATTGTCCCTTCTCCTCCTACGAGGAGAAGAGACACGACCAGAGGCGGTTGACGGACTTGAAAGACAGGACACAAAAGCTTGGGAAAGGACTTCCCCACCTGCTCCTGTTCAGCAGGAACAAGTAGCAGCCAAAGGAGTCGTCTTCCTTTGGCTCTCTCCCTCTCTCTCTCTCTTATTATAGACTTCTGATACCTTTGTCCTGTCTCTCCCCGATGTGTTTCTCTTGTCCTCTCCTTTCCCCTGCTTCTTTCCTCTCCTCTCTTTCTCCTCTTCTCTTTATAAAGAGAAAGAAGGAAGCACGAGGTCCAGGGAGGAAGAAGGTAACAGTCTTGGTCGCTGGGTAGCGTTGCTGCCGCACGTGAATCACGGAAGAGGGAGACGGGACGGGGGAGAGAAAGAGCGGATGCTTCCTCTCTTCGTTTTCTCTCTCTCTCTCTCCCCATTCTTCGGTCTTCGTTTCTCACTCTCTCTCACTTCTTTCGTCGTCTCTCTTCTCTCTCTCGCTGTCTCTTCTCCGTTGTTGTCTTCCCTCGCCTACTCTCTCTCTCTCTCTCTCTTTCTTTCTCTCTCTCTCTCTCTCTGTCTCTCTCTCTCCTGCCTTTCTCTCTCTTCCCCTCTCTCTCCCTCATCTCTTTCTTTCTCATGAGGTCATCCCACCCACCCTCATATCATGCTAGATGTGTCGGATTCTAGATAATGAGGGGTGGGTGGGAGAGTCCAGATATGGAAACGGCCGTCTCTTGGAAACGGGCCGTTACAAAAGTGCACTCATTTTTAAAGTTTCTGACTTCCTTTTTCTCGAACTCCTCTCTCTCTCCTACTTCTTTTCTCTTCTTCTTTTATTCTCTTTCTCTTCTCTTCGTCTCTTTGGCCTCTTCTTCTCAGGAGGCGCGGCTGTGACTCTTCCGGGCTGAGGAAGGAGAGACGGGAGATGGGCTGAGGAGGGCGGGCGAGGCGGGAGGAAAGACAGAGTAAGAGACAGAACGTGAGAGAGAGAGAGAGAGAGAGAGAGACAAGAGAGGGAGAGACCGTCCTCACTCAGCTGGGCGCTGATTGGGAAAGAAGGACAGAAGGAGAAAAAGGTTAACCACTGACAGCAGTGGGAGATATAATTACAGAGGCAGAAGAGAGAGATAGGGAGAGAAGAGACGGGAAGGAAGAGAAGACACTGATTCCCTCTTCCTTTGCGCGTGGTGGGTGGCGGTAACAACAAAAGAAATCTAATATGAGACCATACAATCATCATGCTCTCTCTCTCTCTCTCCTACCACTGCTCTTTCTTCTTCCTCCCTCCAAGGATCACAGTTATTTAGGAGGAGAGAGAGAGAAAGAAAGAGAGAGACTGCAGGAGAGAGAAGAGAGAAACCAAAAGAAGAGCAGCCTGGAAGAGGAGCCAGGAGAGAGGGAACCGGAAAGAGGAAGGAAAGCAAGAGCAGGGAGATAGCCTAGAGAAGCTAGACAATAGGTGGCTAACCAAAGGGAGGATTAGCACTATCAACCAGGCGTTTGGGACATGACTGTCCCTTCCCCTGCCGAGAGAGAGAGAAACAGACACGAGAGAGAGAGAGCGAGTTGAGAAGGAGAGAGGACAACGACGCTGGAGTGAGGAGAAAGAAGAGAAAAGATGAAGTGCGAAGGGTTCCAAAGAGTGATCCACGGAATAAAAGAGTGAAAGAGAGAGAAACCAGAAAAGATGAATGAAAATGTAACGAAGAGAGAGAGTCAGGAAGAGAGGGAGAGAGACACCAGCAGCAGAGAGACCATTCTATGAATCAATCCGAGCTCACTTTTGAGAATTTGTTGCTCTGTCTCTACGTTTGTGTCCTTCTCTCTCTTCTTCTTTCTCTCCCTTCTTTTGTCCTTTCTCTCCTGCGCTGTCCTCTTCCCCAACCCTTTTGATGATGCCCAAGGTGGCTCACCCATCGGCGTGGGCTGTCTCTTCTTCTTGCCTCAACGTTCCTGTTCCTTTGATTCCTCACTCTCTCTCTCTCTCTCTCTCTCTGTGTCTTCTCTCTCTCTCTTTGCAAAAAAAGCTTTATTCGCTGGGGGACAAGGTGACAGATTTGCCTGGGTGAAGTCCCAGAGGAGCTTTCTTTCTTTCTTTGTCTCTTGAGCTGTAGACCTCTGATAGCTGCCGAGATGTCTAGAGGTTCATGGGATTGTACCTGCCAGCTTTTTTCCGGAGGATGTAATGCATTTGCCATGGACCTTTGTCTCTCAGAGAGAGAGAGAGAGAGAGAGAGAGAGAGACAGAGAGAGACAGAGAGAGAGAGAGAGAGAGAGAGAGAGACTAAGAATCTTTCTCGTCATTGACTGTGAGAAGTGAGAACAGTAGTAGTAAGGCTCTTACACAGCGGGACAGCGCACAAGGTAGTAAGCAGAGGGTGTTGCTTATAATAAGGGTTAGGGGTAAATGAACCCAAATCTTCTCTCTCTCTCTCTCTCTCTCTCTCTCTCTTTCTCTCTCTTCTCTCTGTCTCTCTCTTGTTCTCTCTCTTCTCTCTCATTCTCTCTCATCGCGGCTCCCTGCTCTCTCCTCTGATGACAGCGTGGTTGGCCCAGGTTCGAGCACAGCTTCTGCTCAGCGTCTCCTCGAAGATCTCACAAGCCTTTTAGGGAGCAGTGAGGAAGAGAGAATATCTTCACTCTTCCTCTGCCTAAGAGCTCCGCACGTGGTAGGTACCTAGTTTATAGGAAAGGGTTATTAAAGAGCAAGAAACAGGTAGAAGCAAGAAGGTGGAGAGAGAGAGAGAGATAAAGAGAGAGAGAAGGGGAAAGAGAGAGGAGGGGAAAAGAGAGAGAGAGAGAGAGAGAGAGAGAGAGAGAGAGCAAGCTTGCTCCATTGTGGATCATAGAGCCCAAGTGATGATGACGATGAAGACCTAAAAGAAGAA
>FLMG01004167.1:0-28837 GCA_900088475.1 Hyphochytrium catenoides
TCCAGAACCCTTCCTTATGCAGCAGTCCATGCCGGCTATCAAGGTCGTTTGTCTGAGAAAGCGAAGCTCAAGAAGTATGAGGTTCCTTGTAAGGCTGTAGGGCTGCAGTTTATTCCGCTAGTTTGGGAGTCGTTTTTTGGGGGAGCTATGCAAGGCGTCGTTGATTGTGTGGGTCACCTGGTGAAGCTTCAATGTGACCGCTCTGCTCTTGATGCTTCTCGGCATCTTGGTCATTGGTCTCGCTTAGCTATGGGCTTACGCCTTCATACGCGAATATCTTTAGCCATTCAGGAAGAAAATGCACTTCAATCGCATTCCTCCTGAACAGCTGGACCCTTCTCTTGCTTGTCTCGTGACAGCTGAGCTCAAAGGTGATGACGTGGTTGCTAGTGGTTCAACCCCTCTTCCTCCTTCTTCTCCGCTTATCATTACTGAGGAAATCAACTATGATTCTTCCTTTACTGATGATGAGCCGGCAGCAGATCGAGCTGAGGTGGAAGAGCCTATGGCTTCTTAGCTTTTCTTCTCTTTCTCTTCTTCTTCTTCACTTTCTTCTTCTAGATTACTTTGCTAAGTAGTGATAAACCTTCAAAAAATGAAAAGAAAAAAAAGTAGATGGAGAAAAAGAAGGCAATGAAGAAAGAGAAGTGAAGAGACAACAACGCCGGGCTTCCTCAAACTTTTGAACTCCCCAACTCCTTTGTTCGTTGTTTGGTGGAGTCCATCCTTGTTCAAAGGGGTTCAAGTTGTTGAAGAAGGAAAAAGGGTTTTATGGAATGCTCGGAACGGAAGTGCTAGTAGGTTACCGCTGGGCTTGCTGCTGGCTCTGTCGTCCGTCCCTATTCCCTTCTTTCGGAAGGAAGAAGATACCATTTTACTTCCTCTTGGTTGAGCAACTAACAATAATCCACGCAAAAACGCTTCTTCTTAGGAGGAAGTGCTGCTCATAGCTTGGCTGCTCATCCCTTTTTCCTTTCTATTTTTCTCATCATCCTTGCAGCTTGACCACATGCATTCATCATAGAAAATATTCTTATTCTTCTCTATGGTGGTTGTGAGGTGAGCTGCTTTTCAATCTTAAGAATACAAGGAAGGTTGGCAAGAACGAAGTCCGACGGAGAAAGACGTAAGGAACAATTTGTTCTCAAGAATAAGAGGTTAAGAAAGGGGTAGACTCCTCTATTTCCTCCCGTCGTTCCTTATGGATACTAACTCCTTAGCAACGAGCCCATTTATCCTCCCAACAGGGAAGAGTTGTTGCCTGCTTCACTGCCACCTGCTGTCCCTCCACCACCGCCGTTGCTTCCCAAGCTCGCCTTCGTAGATCTAGCCATCACCTCTGGATCCGAGTGCCTTAGGAGCAGGGAGACACAAGACAACAGTCGCAATCGCTAACAAGATAGAGATGCTACAGAGGGCAATCTTCCATCGGGCCACTTTTCCTCCTACTGTTCCTGTTGCTGGCCCTTGCATTTGTCCCCTGCTGCAACCTTTTGAAGCACGACCCGACCGACGGCAGGCAAAGGAGGCGAGTCTTAGAATGTCCTTGCCCGCCTCTGTGTATACTGGTGTTGTAGCAATTAGTGATAAGATTTCGCTGGGAAAGACAGACCGCCTTCCCTGACCAGGGTAGGTGGGACCTTGAAAGTTGACAAATGTACAATGGAAGAAGGTAAGTAGCCTACGACGAGGAATAGCATATGTCGCCAGTTGACGCAAGGATGACAGGACGGCGAGGACGGGAGAGCGCTTGGCATTGGGTCATACTAACATTGGCAACTCTTTTCTGTCAACCAATTAGCTTTTGCATTCATACTTCTCTGGGATGGTGCTTACTCTAAGCGTGAATCATAACATGAATCTACTACAGGGTTGCTTTAAGTGGACGTACAGCGACTAAACGGAGGAAAGAGGATCTGTTGTTCGACGTAACACCATGCTTTATTATTGGTGCTCGATAAAGCGGTGCATCTTCGGTTTTCCTCTCAGTGGATCTGGTGGCCGTCTCTCAAGAGCATCCGAAGTAGTACCTACTGAAGGAGGTCTACCAACCTCCGTTCTTCTGCTATCCCTATGATCTTGGCTGAATCATCATGGAGGGATAACCATTGTTAAAGCTAGTAGCAGCAGTAGAGCATGTTGTTGCATTTGATGTCAGAGCGGTCAATGGCTCAATCTCCCATGATGAGGGCAGTTACACGCCTAGTCTTCTCATCACCATCACTTCAAACATGGACGGAATGGCTCGGCCCTATTGTGCATGATGGGAACTGATCATGCCATCATAAATCGTCACGCACCAGCTGGTCTACTACCAGGGGTTCTTGGTATGATGACGACAGTAGTAGGGTGCTAGGAAGAGGGACGAAGACGCGAACCTAAGGTCTCTTTTTGGCTGCTGCTTCTCTCCACCATCCTCAAGTCTGCCACCTTTGTACAGGCAACAACAAGTAATTCCCTGTCGGCATCTTCTTCTCTCCAGGTCGTCCTGCGCAGCTCTTCCACTCCTCCGCCCCTTCCAATCAAATGTCCTCAACTCGTTACGTCTCTTTATTACCAGGAACTCGCAGGCGAAAAGTCGTCCCACAGAAGAATGCTGCCGCCAACCCTTTCCAATGATTTAGTTATGCTGCGGCAGAATTTTCAAAGATTTTCTTGCCTGAAACGGCCACCACTGCCCAGCAAGGGAGAAACGACCTTGTGGCTGTCCTCTGATTGGCTTAGAAGTTAGAACGACTGCAGGAACCAGTCTCATTGGCTAACTAACCCTATTAACCCTGCACAGACGGGGAAGTTTACTGCATCGAAACATAATCAAAGTGAAAGTTGCAAGACAAGTAAAACTACAAAGCACAAACAGATACTTGGAGTTGAGGATCCACCAAGAAGTCCGTTCCACTTACTACCGAGCGACGATCAGCGCCTCCTCCACAGAGCGAGTGGTAGACCTCGAAGGTCCACTGCTCTGGATATTATTTGTGCTGCTGCCTACGCGGCGGCGGTGAGAGCGGGAGGTTGGGCTTGTGCTGTGGTCAAATTGAAGCTGAATATTAGAGACTTCATCGCCGCCACCATTATTGACTCTCTACTTTGGCAAAGCAATAATGTCCTCACCTTCATCTTGTTGTAGGGCGGCTGCCGTCGCTTCTTCCCCTTCTTCTTCCCGTCTCTACCGCCCTTGCTGTTCCCGTTAAGGACCTGCTGGCCTCCGCTGCCGCCGCCGCCTTTTGAAGACAGGGGACCGCCCGCTGTGGTGAACGGGCAATGAAAAGAATATTCTTTGCCGCATTCACATCAAGTGACAGCAGATGCCTGCCGGAGGCCTTGCACGCGGTGGACCGACACCGACCGGCGAAGTCCTCGGACTGACTGCCAAGCGGTGACCATCATCGTCTATGAGCAAATGAGGGAAGAACGGCAGATGTTAGAATAGTGTCTGTGCAGTTATTGTTTACACTGCTCACCTCCCTTTCGACGCCTCTGTCAATCCTTGGCTAAATTCCTCCTCCTCTCTGCTGTCGCATCGACCCCGCGACCCCTTGAGACATCCTCCTCCTCACGAGGAATGAGGTGGTCTCCTCATGGCAAGCACTGCACACGAGAGAGGTTCGGTTCTCGTTGACCATTACTACCACCTCGTAGTAGTGCTTTCGGGCGTTCCCAAGAAGGTACTTCACAGGCACGCTTTGCTCTCCCCGGCCTGTCGCCCTGACATTGGCGTTGCCATAGGCCAGAACAGGTCGGCGGAGGCGCTCTCCGGTGCCCCCGGGATCGAAGCACAGAGAAGCCAAGAACCTATCCACTGTGCGCCGCTTGTTGATGTAAACATCGAACTTTGCTCTGGCCACACGGCGCTTCCCGGCGTGAGACGTTATGGCTTCCCACTTCACGCGAACGACGCGGAGATGATCGACAAACTCCTGAAGATTAGCGGCTGCATTGTTGAACAGCATGAGGGTTGGGTTCCAAATCATATTGTAGAAGACAAAGGTGCACACCAAGATGACAAACAGACAAGACAAAATGGAGATTCTCATGGTGGTGCTAGGGGCCTTTCAAACTTAAATAGATCAGTGGTTCCACATGTTGTTGTTGATGATAGAGATTAGCGATGAGTACAAGATGAATGGTAGAACAATGAAGTGAAGAAGAGGTACCAAAGCTAAAAAAAAAAAGAAGAAAAGTTAGCTGGAGATGCTCTACCGTTAGCCTTGCGCTGAGAGCGCGCTTGGATGGCCGAAAGATATTCTTCCGAAGAGGCATCCCATTCAGCCATCTTCTCCCTGCTCAGATTACGGTGACTCTCCTGAAGGTATTGTCCTCGGGACATATTGTACACATGCCCCTCGTCATCAATTCCACATAACATGTTTGTCCTCCCAGTATCGACACCAATTACCCGAGGATGTTCAACTGGATAGCGGAGGAGAAAAGGGGAAAGTTTAGGATCATTTAGAAAGTAAAAAGGACGGTCATCAAGTTGACCCGATGACAAACGACTTACCAGGGGATAGGTTTTTATGCGGGGTCCGCTGCCCCCATTGGCGCTGTCCTCTCGCAGTCGCTGGAGTTGTGGCTCTACGGCCTGTCACAACATAGTGGAAGCTACCTGTGACGCCATCCGTCTCAAGGAGTTCTTGAGGTGGAATGTCAAAAAGAGGAGAAGAAGTCAAACGGTGGCTGAGGTCAAGGATCACCTTCAGGTGGAGTCGATAAGTAATAGAATATTACCATGGTGGCAGTGATAGCCTATAGTAACCATGGTGGAAATATTGAGGACACCTCACCCAGCCGATCTTGCTTCAGATCAAAAACGATCTTCCAATACTTCCACCATGGTTACTATAGGCTATCACGGCACTTTCCCCATTTCTGTTGAAACCAGGGGTTTAAGGCAGGCGGGAAAGGCGAAGGGAGAAGGGCGGCGAGCAGGAGAGAGAACACAGCAAATGCCGCGCAAAAGTCAGCTAGGTAGGTTAGTGACTGAGCAGACATTCCAACTGGCTGTCGAAAGGGAACTACTGCGATCAAAGAGGTACCACTGTTCCGTACCTCAGGACTCAACGGTCTCTGGTACACTATCCCGAGGCGGAGGCGGCCATACAGGAAGAGAGCAAATAGGAGGGAGCGGAATCGCCGGCAGCATGGTGGAGGCAATGAAGATGGAAACTTGCGTACTCCAACTAGGACAGCCAGTGGTCGGAACCTCGCTAAGCGCTTCTCCATAGCGCCTCTGCCCTCCTTTGGGAGGCATAACGTGTTTGTGGACAGTAGAGGCAATGGAGAAGCGCTTAGCGAGGTTCCGACCGTTGGCTGTCCTAGTTGGAGTACGCAAGTTTCCATCTTCATTGCCTCCGCCATGCTGCCGGCGATTCCGCTCCCTCCTATTTGCTCTCTTCCTAGAAACTCAGAAGACGGTATACAAAGAAGAATGCCAGCGATCTCAATCAAGAGGGAAGTGTTAACCCACCTTTCTCTGAGATCTTGCGCGGTGCGCTGAGGACGAGGTGCTATGACAGGCCGGGGTGCAGAGCGCCCCTGCTGCCTTCTCCTCGCACGCCTCGCGCGCCTTTCACTTTTCCTGCGTCTTCCCCTTTGGTCGCGAGGTCGACGTTCTCTGGGTCGAGGAGGAGGAAGGTGGCCTTGCGGACCTCCCTGCTTGCACCCACCCGTCTAGATACGGGGAGATTACGAATTGATATCTCCGTAGTACCTGGACAAAGTGATTGGGGTGTTTTCTAATAATCTTCTATGTTATCGGCTCCACCTGCGAAGTACACTCAACGTGGGATCTCAGCATAGAAGTGGACATAAAGCATACTTGCGGAGGAAGTGCTATTGAAAAAAAACAGCAGAGGAGTCTTTAATCCTTTGGTCCAAGCTGATTTACAAGAAGGAGCACACAACAAAGGCGAAGCGAGACGAGAACAAGGCTTTCAGGATCAGAGAAAGAGAAAAACCAGAGTCGACGAAGGAGAGCTGAACGTAGAGATAAGTGCCTCATCAAAGAGATCTTACCCTCCCCCTATCATTCGTGTAAGCACAGAGTCCCTCTCCTGTCTGATGTACACTTGCACATCACCTGGGAAGACATCTAGAGGTTGAGTATTCTCCTCCTCTACGCCACGCCCTCGTCATCGTCGGTCTGTCAAGTTGCCGTAGCAGAGGAGTTGGTAGGACAGAACAACAGTCAGTTTCATCTACAAGCCCCAAATCCACTGTTGATTAGATACCTCCTCCGCGTCAGCGTCTTTTGCTACTTTGTCGGGCTAGTTATTCAGTTGCCTTCTGACCGCCAGAAGTGCCCGCTTACTCAGTCCATGATGCTGAAGGGACACGCGCAGGTAGTCCAGCTGACGCTGGAAAAAAGGCTCCTAGTCGTTCGTGGTGGTCGTAATACGTAGTTCAAAAGCATTAGAAACCTTTCGAACATAAACTGATTCACCAAGTTTGACAGAGAAGGGGGATCATCAACAGCCAAGATCCACATCAATAGCGGGCCACCCATTATAGGCAAAGCACCGGAGGATGCCAATTCTTATTATGAGACTGAGTACCAAAGTCTATGAAGGATGAAATCGTAGCGTCATCCTCCACCTTCAACCAAAAATAAAGGTAGGGGTAACAAGGTCACAATGAACAGTAATAGCAGACATACCGCTAGATGGTTCATGAAGTTGGTTTGGAGCTGTAACCCAACTTGAGCGATAGAGTTAATGCCACCGAGCCTTCTTCCAAATTTCTGGAGAAGGCGGTGGGAGACCCCGCGGTCCGCACGAAGGGCATTCTTAAGAAGGATTGCAGGAATGGGCGGGCAATATTAGACTATGAGAGTAGCTGAAAGACACGGTAAATGGTAGAGACTGAGCGATGCCACAAATCAGTACTTTCCGGTAGAACGCTCAAGACAAGAGTACAGTTACCACGAATGTGGTGAGCTCCGCACTGAGCTCCATTCGCCTACCCCTCCCAGCATAAGCCCCCTGGGGATCTTCAGCCTCCTCACCGCAAATAAGGACCAGATGTAGGAAAGTGTTGGCCTTCGACAGATTGGCCAGCGGGTTCCCATTTTGGAGGACCCAGAGCAAATAGAGGTTTAACGCTTCCCCCACCCCCTGCTCTATAGGCGTTGGAGACCGCAGTAACGCGAGCCTCCAGCTCATTTTTGAAGCCCGTCCGCAGGACATTCCGATCAGGCTCGGGCAGAGCCAAATAGTTTTGCCTGGGAATAGAGACGCCTCTAGGCCGCGCTCTATGACTTGCTCCTTCTGGCAGAGTGAATGAAGTGCCCCCTGGTGTCACTACATGACACAGAGTTTCGTAACATAAGCACGTAGCGATAGTTAGCTTGTCCCTCTGTTCTTTCATGCTTTTGTCATATAAGCCCTCCTCCACGGTTACATACCAGACAGATCGCCATCTAATCCAGCTGTAGTGGCTGTCTGTCGGGCATTGAGTATGTCTATGTGGTCATGAAGACGCTGTCGGCTTCCTGACGTTCTATGTTGCCTCCTCTGCGATGCCTCCTCCACCCCATGCGCGTCGAAGATCAATGGACCATAAGATAGGGTATCTTGGCACATCCACTACGACACTATCAAGAACTAGTAACAGCGAAAGCAGCAGAGAAGCGGTAGAAAGAGCTCGAAAAAGACAAGGAACAAATCAGACAAGACAAGGAACAAAACAACTCTGATTTGTTCCTTGTCTTTTTCGGGAGAATTGTAAAATGATCTGTCTGGTGCCCATGGTTCTCCCTCCGGTTGTTGGGCTCGTGTCTAATCCTGACGCTCCCGAGACTCTTATATCCCGCTTTCAATTCCGCTGATGGGGGTGGCCTTTCTTTCCATTTTCGACCTTCATACGAGATTGTGGTGGTCGCCTTCGCTTTTATTTTCGCTCCCAAATGATATGGTGGTCGTATACATTATTTCCAATTTCGTTGGCTTCCATTTTCGTCTCTCTTCGAGCTGCCCTGGCGGAATTGGAAACGCGAGCACAACAGAGTAGAGTTAACCAGGGAATTTAGACAGACCGGGATCCAGATGCAGGTCTTGTTTCCAAGGAAATCCTTTTACAGAAAGGATGCAGAGAGACTACGAAGGTGTTAGGCGTCTTCCATGGAAAGAACAAATGCCCTTCAGAACAACGTGCCGGTGTTCAAGCGTTAAAGAACATTCAGAATCAGGGAAGCTTAATCGTGTATGAGTTACAGTTAATTTCTAATCCTTGATCCCAAAATCCCACAAATCTTTCCAGTCCACCGTTGCCGTTAGCGGTTAGTACAACCTGGGTCATAGAGTGTCATGATGTGTGAAGTGCATCTGCTGGAGGTTGCAAAAGGAGGAAGTGTGTCGCTAGAGTTCCGCTAGGATGACAGCACAAGCGCCGGGGCCCAAGCCGGAGATTCACCAAGGAGAAGCTTAGTTGTTTGCCGTCGGCTCTTCTCTCTACCCTGCTCTCTTAAGAGTTGTGAAGCTCGGTCTCCTCTTTCTTGCTCGGCGGTGTGGGAATGCGCCTGAGTTCAGTGCAATACGACAAAAGTGTCTTGATTATTCTTATTATCGCTTTCCTCCTGCTGATATTGTCTGAGCAGAGGTCGAAGGCCTTAGGAGATATGACGGGATCTACGGACCTTGCCAAGGAGGGCGAAGTGCTAGATCAACAGCTCTGCCCTTCTGATTCCTCGTATAAGCTTTCAGAAGGCATCGAGATCTCTGCGCAGGATGAAAGAGGATATCGAACTCTCTCCCTTCCAAATGACCTCCAGGTAATGCCAGCTCTTTACGGGCTACGCCCCCAGGGATCAGCAGCGTCTCGGCGGCAATATCTTCGTATTGTTTTCGCCAGTTCTCGCTTTCCTCTCCATTTAATCTCGTTGTTCTTCCTTCATTACTGCATGCACCAGGTCCTTCTCATTTCTGATCCTGAGACGGACAAGGCATCTGCAGCTCTCGATGTCGGGGTAGGAAGCCTGTGTGACCCTGCGGAGGTGCCAGGATTAGCCCATTTTTTAGAGCACATGCTCTTCCTAGGGACCGAGAAGTATCCAGAAGAAAACAGCTACGGCCAGTTCATCAGTGCCCATGGAGGACGATCGAACGCTTACACGGCTCTCGAGAACACCAATTACTACTTTGACATCACCCCGTAAGTGGTCAGCAGGCTAAGGTTATCTACCTGCTGGGTTCGTTCTCAATCTCAATATCTTGCTGTTAATGTCTCTCACTCATAGCCTCAATCTCTTTCCACCTAAAATCCGTAGTTGTCTTCTCTCCTCGCCTTTGTGGTATCTGTCCCCTGCGCTAGACGTGGTCTTCCTTCGTAAGCCAGTCAGCCACCCTAATAACCTGCGTTGCGCCTCTAACGATTCGTCTTGGTAGGCCATTCCTTCATGAGGCACTGGACCGGTTCTCCCAGTTCTTCACAGCCCCTCTCTTCACGGCATCAGCCACGGAGAGGGAAATGAATGCTGTGGATGCGGAGCACTCTAAGAATCTGCAGAACGACCAATGGAGGATGATGCAGGTAGGCCGTGCTGTTGCTTGGTTGCGTCCTGACAATCATGTGTCTTCGAGCAGTATACGAGCTTAAACTCGCTGCAATTTAACTGGCAATCTCCTTTACAAAGCCTCTGTTTAAACGACATCCTCACTCTTGCATCCGTACTTTTGAAGACTAGCTCAGCTTTCTGTATATTTACTCTCCGCTACTAATGGTTTATCTGTCTGCCGTCTCCTCTAGCTCTACCGAAGCCTTGCCAGAGAAGATCATCCCCTTAACCGCTTTGCAACGGGTAACCTCCAAACATTAAGTGAAACTCCAAAGAAGCAGGGGGTGGATGTTAGAGAATCTCTGCTGCGGTTCCATCGCACATACTACTCCGCCAACATAATGAAACTCGCCGTGATCGGGAGAGAGTCCCTAGACACGCTGGAGGGCTGGGTGAGGGAGCTATTCTCTTCGGTAAAGAACTTCAATGTGAGCAGGCCCATCTTTCCGGGGAACCCTTTCTCGGCACCGCAGCTAAAGAAGGAGACTCTTCTGGAGCCGGTAAAGGACCTGAGAATGTTGGAGGTGATTTGGCCTCTGCAGCCATTACAGAAGCGGTACCTGGAGAAGGCTAGTCATTATGTCTCTCATTTGATGGGACATGAGGGTCCTGGGTCTATCTTGGCTCTCTTGCGCAATAAGAACTGGGCAAATGAACTGTCTGCTGGTGTCAATAAGGAGCAGAGTGACTTCACAGTGTTTGCCATCTCCATTGAGGTGAGAAGGGCCCTTTCGCTTATCTTTAGTGGTTATCGCTATCATTTACCCTCGCCAGGGCTCCTGATGGCTCGGCTCAAATAAGTCGCCCTTTACGACAGTAGCCTGAAACTTTTCCCAGCTCTCTCTCACTGTTCCTTTCTCATGCCATATCCTATACTCTCGCACTCCCTCAGCTCATCAGATGCCATAACTCATACTCACTCTTTCTCCCTCGCTTGCATCAGTATTCTTACTATACCCTTCGAATATTTCTTTCTCCATTCTAACACTGGTGTTGTTAGCTCACGACGGAGGGTCTGGATCATGTGGATGAGATTGTGCATACCGTCTATGAGTACGTTGGGCTACTTAGGCGCTTCGGTCCTCTTCAGTGGGTCTATCAAGAAAGTGCTAATGTGGCAGCGATGAACTTTAGATTCAAGGTAATGACGCTTTGAGGAAGAGGAAGATTTAAAGTTCAACCTATCCTTCACCTGCTGTAACACTATTATATCTGGTCATGGGTCTTACCTTTCTCCTGTTTTGAATTGTTTGGCCTTCCACCTGACTATCTGCCCGCCACACGCCATAGAGTAAAGAGGAGCCGTATAACTACGCCACCCATCTCGCCAGCAACATGCAGCTCTATCCTTCACGGCACATCGTGAGCGGTCCTCGTCTGCTACGAAAGTTTGATCCCAGCCTCATCCAGGACGTCCTAAATCGCCTTCACCCGGATAACATGCGCCTGCTGGTGGTCTCTAAGAGCTACTCCACTGTTTGCACGTCAACCGAAGAGTGGTATGGGACCCGATACCTTGATAAAGCTATTGCTTCTACCCGTCTAGACAGATGGAAGGGAGCTTTGGAAGGCCCAGAGAGCAACTTGCAATTGCCCGCACCGAATGAGTTCATTGCTACAGACTTCAGCCTTAGATTTCCTACTCTGGAGCCGCAGAAAAGAGCTACCGTCGCGCTGGAGAGCCCGAAATTGGTCAAGGAGGATAGCTTCGGCAAGGTCTGGTATAAGGTAAGGGACTGCCACAAAGAAGGGAGCTAATGGGTTGTACCATCAAGGTGCAATTGAAAGCTGGTAGAGGTGTTTGCTCCAAGTAGCTGTCAGACTAAGGACCTCCGCTCAGAGAAGACAGGCAAATGTTAGGAGCGCAGGGGAGTTTTGATGTCAGGATTTGGTGGCACAAACAGGCTGGGCAAGTTTTAGAGAGAAGCGAGTCCCGAAGCTTCCATAGTCGAGTTTCTGACATGCACTCACGTTTCTCGGTCTTTGCAGTACGATGGTGTCTTCCAGAAACCTAAGCTCAACGTTTTGATGACGCTGATCTCTCCAGCGACCTACTTTTCACCCGCTGATGCAGCCTTGACCGACGTCTTTATCCGCTGCATCAATGATAAGCTTAGTGACTTCGCATATTATGCTGAGGTTGCCTCTTTAAAATACAGGCTGAGTCAGACGATAGGCACCATCGATCTCTATGTGATGGGCTACAACCATAAGCTGCCAGTGCTATTGAAAAGGATATTGGAGGTTATAAAGACTGGACAAATATCAGAGGAGCTCTTTCAGAGAATGAAAGACAAGGCAAAGCGGTCGTATAGGAACTTCAAGCAGGAGCAACCCTATCAACATGCCATTTATCACACTACGTACATGTTGGAACAAGTAAGATCTTCAGACCTACCTCGCTGTTGCTCTATTTATTCCAGCATTTCTTTCTCTTTGGTTGCCAGTACATCCGTGCACCGTAACACAAAAGCAGACGCGGCCCCTCCTTCCCTTCTCTCATGTGCCCAGCATCAGTCCGTCGTCCTAACCGGCGTCATTTGACCTTCCTTTTGTTGGTAGCTTCGATGGCACCACGACGACAAGCTCATCGCTTTAGAAGAGCTCAGCCTCGCAGACTTGGAGGCGCTACGGAAGCGAGTGTTTTCTCAGCTTTACACAGAGTTTCTGCTGCATGGAAACGTAGAAAAAGAGGCAGCGCTGTCCATTGTGGACGAGAGTAGACAAGTGCTTGGCTACCGCCCACTTTCTAAGGCGCAGCGGGAACAGGCAAGAGTAGTGCGTCTGAACTCCGGTACAAAGTACCTCTATAGTTCCAGTCCTCTCAATCCTGAGGATCCTAACTCAGCCATCGAGGTTCTCTTTCAGGTTAGTGCTTATAACAGATGTGGGGAGAGGAGGTGTCATGCATGCGATATAGGAGACTGTTAGGCGCGAGAGAGAACGAAGGCGTAACAGCATGCACGCCAAATGAATCAGCATGAGGTCCATGAAGGGGCGCGGCGCATAGAGGAAGAGTGCAAGAGAGAAATAAGATTCATTGGGGAAAGATATCTGACATTTTTAGAAAAGACGTACAAGAGGGCCACTGCTAACCTCTTCTCTTGTGTTTGCTTCCTCTCTTTTTGCTCTTCTGAAGGTTGGGCCTGAGAACTTACGGCAGTCGAGTCTCGTCAGCCTGCTCGCTCACCTTCTAAAGGAGCCCTTCTATGACAAGCTTCGGACCAAGGAACAGCTGGGCTACCTCGTCTTCTCTTCGTCGTACTTTTTGCATGGCATCGACTATTTACGCTTCATTATACAGAGCGACAAGTATGATGCTTCCTATCTGGACGAGCGCATTGAGCTCTTCCTCCTTGCTTTCAGGGACATCTTGATGGAGATGTCAGAGGAAGAGTTTGAGAAGAACAGAGACGCTGTCATCGCGAAGAAGCTGGAGAAAGATAAGAACCTCTGGCAGGAGAGCGTGCGATACTGGAATGAGATCACGACCCATAGCTATGTCTTTGACAGAACAAGGAGGGAAGGACACTTTTTGAAGACAGTGAGGAAGGGAGAGATCCTTTCACTATTCGAGGCCTTCCTGGTTCCATCCTCTCCCACTGTGGCAAAGCTTTCGAGTCTCATTTCCACAGCCCTGCAGCAGAGGGTTGCTGCTCCTTTAGTCAAAAGCAGTGGAGAGGCATGTGCATTGGCGCTGGGGCTAGAGCTAGCGAACGGAGGGAGAGATGGGCACTGCAGCAATGGCACAAGATCGTCTGGCCTGGAGGTTCAAGTGATACGGGACATGGATGATTTCAAGAGGAGCATGCCCCTCTTCCCTGTCCTGTCAGCACCTGCAACCAGCAGTAGACTGTAAATGGGCGCTGATAATAATCCCCATAATCAAAGCACTGAGCGCTTCATTGTTTTTAGCCATCAAATCTAGCATGTCTCTTTCAAGCAAAACGTCCCTACACGAAACGACATAACAGGGTGAGAGCCGAAGGTGCCTTTCAGGCGGTCAGCAGGCTGAGAACAGGTCTCATGATTGAAAGGCTCCTTATAACCACATCATTGCAAGAGAAAATATATCTTAAGAGATTGAGGGCAGAAATATAGTCAACGGACTCCTCTGTAGGGAGATGAACCATAGAAGAGAGTCTTCTTAAAAGGTCAACGAACTTCTCTGCAGGGAGGTGAGGGAAAGCGGAGAGCCAGAGTCTCATTACAAAGTCAACGGACTTCTCTGCAGGAAGGTGAACGAAAGAAGAGAGCCAGTGGCAGAGTCGCTTTTCTTTATGTTACAGTCTTGACTCCTTATGACACTAGGGCAAAGAAGTTTTCTAGCTTAGCGTCATCGTCTTCTGGTTCCTCCAACTGGGTCTGATCGTACTCTGCCAAGAGCTGTCTCCCTCCAAAGAAGCGCTTGTTCATAACCTGCAGGCATCGGGCACTCGCAACCAATGAATCAAACTGGATGGCTACACGGCCGTCTAAGAAGCATTCCACCTGCGAAACAATGGCAAGACGCTATGAGGAATCTAAAAAAGAAAGGAAGGAAGAAGATAGGAGAAGTGAACAGGGAAAGAGAGGGTGAGAGTCTACAGACGAAACAGATGGGAGTAAGAGTCATTAGAGGAGAGCAGTGCTGAGGTTAAGACTGCATAAAGGAGAAGTCATCATACGCCTAGCACTGTTCCTAGCCTTTGGCACTCCTCCTTCATATCTTCTTCCAGATCCGTCAAAAATTTTGGATCTCCAGCAGCTTCTTTTGGAGTAAATACATTATGAAGAACCACTGTCTTGCTCATTCGCCCGTCAAAGTCCTTCTTTTTTTCCTCCTCGACATCGTTCTTCTCCATAGCCTTTGTCTCCTCTGCTTCAGACTCCGTTCTCTCCGGAGCTGTCTCTGTTTTTTCTGGACTCCGACTATAAAGCATCAGAGTTGTCCGCAGTCGTGCTTCTTCTGGCGTTTCGTTGGCTCTCCGAGGACCGTAAGAGGAAGATTTCGGATTTGAATCTATTTGAATGTGGCCCTTCTCTTTGGGATTGGCCGCCGGCGTCTTAAACTCTGCCACGCTTGCCCTAGATGAATGCGACGATAGAGGAATGAGGGCAGCAAGCCAAGTGCCATCAGTCATCAGGTCCGTATCAGAGCTCATGCGGTGGCTGTCCTCCTTGTCGCTCAAGTTTCCCACAGGATCAGGGCAGGACTCGTACCTTATTTTCACCCCAGGAACTAGCTCATAGTCCGTCAGCTTTTGGGATTAAAGAGAGCAGGCGGTAGGTTGAGCAAGATGAAAGAAGAGGAGCTCTCAAACAAGGAGAGATGGAAATAGAGAGAGATTGACCTGCTTCAAGGCCTGGAGCATCGAAGCTGCCGAAGTGAATGTCACTACAGCGTCGCCCTACATAGAGCGCAGTGGCCGCGAGCGTTAGCTGAGTTGAAGAAACATAGGTCGTAAACAGAGCAAAGGCCCTGGTAGAAGAGGTGGTCGATAGAGCAGAGAGCACAACAAGCGTGAGAAGGGATGAAAGAGTTCTGACCTTGAACTGGCCTTGGTCATCTTTATAGAACTTAATCCGCTTTACTTTGCCAATCCGAGAAACATAGCTCTCTAAGCGAACCAGCAGAATAGCGATGGGAGGGTACACATAGGCGTTAAGCCCAAGCAGCAGAAACTAGGATGAGAAAATGAAGAGCAAAAAAGTGGTATGGAAAAGACCCAAAGGGGACTGTCCACCATTCTACAAAGAGACATGCCGATACAACGCCAGCGAGCGCATTCAAGGAAGTTTCCCGGGCAGGACGAGGTGACGCTTAGTCACAGCAATGAGAGACCACGTTCGGAGGTTTGACTCATTCCTATCTCACCCAGCTGTTTTCGCGCTAGCGCGGAGGAGAGTCCTTCTACATATACACTGGTGTTGATTTGCCCGGGATCTTGCCTCTGCCGCTTAGCTGCATCACCAACCACCTCCCCTCCTACTTCCTTTCCAATGTCTGCCTGTCGTCTCTTCGCATTGCCGGCCAATGATTCTTCATGCTGTCAGGATACCAAGGGTACGAGGTTACATATACGACATAAAGCGTGATGTCAGTACGGAGAAAATAGGTAATTCAGAGATCGTGCATCTCTCGTACCGTGGACCCGCTGCCCATCTCCATCCTGAGGTCAAAGCAATGAAGAGACGTAAGGAAGACACCGATGAGATTATATAAAGCTTTCAAGGTGAACCGCTTCTTGCTTTAGTAGATACGCATTATCATAGCTCTTAAGGGCCAGGGATAAAAGCTGCAATTTCGGTTGACAATCTAAGAAGAGCGGACTGGAAGCGAAAGAGGAGCCCGAGCAGAAGATAGACAAGGCATGGCAGGCTATAGCCCATACTAGCAACCAATGGCATTCCGAACCACTAACAACACCGTACCGACGCAGAAACTCCTCATTCTTCTTCCTGGCTCTCTCAATGCGGAGGCGCTCCGCCTCTAAAGCGGCCTGCGTGCAAGGACAGAGGTGGTTTCGAACGTGAGCAACAGGTAATATATAAAACGCAAGGGTGAAGCAGAAAAGTAGGTAATGGAGTTAAAGATTAAGTAGCCTATAACAGCCACACAAGCGCGAGAAGAGTCTGTCCGGAAGGAGACCGACGAATCGCAAGAAAGAATGCGATCATCACCTGCACCGGGTTCTGCATTGTATTCTCTGCTTTACTTTGCCCACCTGGCACTTCCTATACCCTCCCACGTCCAATAGACACAGGCGCAGCTTCACTGTGAAGCCTGTAAGGTGCCTAATCAGAGCTCAGCTGCTGTCCTGGACCGATCAGAGGCTGCTGAGGAGTCATGGAGACTGATCATTGGGATGATTGATCGAGAAAGACAGATCTTCCCCATCATTCGGGTGTGTTGAGAGCTCAATGAACTTTCCAGACTCCTCTTCTCATAATCATGGACGAGGGCTAGCAAGACAGACAGGCCCACGAGATATGAGGCTCATAACAGTCGAATAGTGGGTTTGGGCCGAGAATGAACCAGTCAGAGTGTAGGAGAGATCGTCCCTAACCAATATTTAGTTATCACTGAAGGGTTATCACTATGACAGGGTAAAAACCAGAATGTTGACTGGTCAAATGGCCGCTAACGGCCATCCATAACGGGCCTTGATCAAAGAGCAGTGTTGCCAGTGCAGGGCAATGAGTTTGACTTCCTCCTTGTGGGACCCACACTCACGGCATCAGCCATCATCATCAACCCCAGCGCTCTCTCGCAGCCGGGCAGGCAAGGGTTGCGCTGGGCTGTGCTTCCTATCAGACCCACGTCTTGGCTATTGTCACTGTACCTATAGCGCTGCTGGGAGCGTGCTGTCTCCAGAGCACCGAGCAGCAATCACCTGGACGTTCAGCCAGGTTAGAGGGCAGAGTAGAGTCTGGGGTTTCTCGTCCCCTGTGCAACGGCGCAAGGCCAACCTGGAAGATTCGGGGTGGGAGACAGCGCAAGAGAGTTAACATTAGTCCACCGACCGATGGAAACCTCGATGTGATGTGACACCTCGCCTCCAATTTCTTATAGATCTAGACACGCAAGGGAAAGGCCCTCATTGTCGTGCAGGAAGGGTCCCAGGCGGACAGCTGAACTTTTGGCGTCCCTGCTGGTGACGCAGAGTGCAAGGGTACTGGGTGATATCTTTGCTATAATGATTCACCTCGACAATGGAAGCCTTGGAAGTCCTCGGCAGAGGTTAGGAGGGAAGAGAGAGAAAGAAGAAGATAGGAGAGCATTGATATCTGGTCCAGAGCCAAGCCGCATTGAAGAAATTGTGGTACGGCCTCCTTCCATGGGCCCAAGCTCTAGGGATGGTGTCGGAGAAGAAGGGCGAGCGTTTAGAGCTTCATCCATGGAAGCTATGCCTGAAAACATTGACCTTGCACAAAAGGAGAAGGAAGAGAAGCCTGACGTTCATCTAGAAAAGTTCCAGGACGTCAACATGAATCCAGAGAGGTTGCAAGAGGATGGGAGTTTCGATGAACTGGACTTGGAAGAGGCAGCAACGGACCTACCGCCTGAGGAAGACGTAAGGCTCTTGTCTCTCTCTCAGCTCGTGTTGAATGTCTCTTTCCTCTCTCCTAGTTAGGTACCACTCTCTTTCACCTCGAACCTATATCAAGAGGAGCTTAACCTGTTGCTTCCATACATGTCACAGGAAGACGAGATGCGCGAAGTGCCAAGGAGGATAGATTGCTCATGGCTTTTGTCATGGGGTAAGCAACTCCTCTAGTACTTCTCTCTGCTTTCTATCCCCGGCTTCTGATTCCTCATCCTTCCTATTATGCTGCATGCGCACCTCTCTCATCCTCCATACGCATCGCCGAACAGCCATCGCCTTCGCTCAGTTCTGTCAGCGGCAACTCGTATGCTCGCGACCCAAGTTTCTTCAAATGGTGCGAGAGCTTGATGCCATTCCGGAAGATGAGTACAGTGGCGCTAGAAAAGGTTGTCTGAGGTGAGGCTCTTCATCCCGGCTACCTTCTTTCAGCACTATCAACACGATTATTATCTTCTTTTGTCCTTGACATTTGCTGATTGCTGAACATCCGTGATGTCTCTACTAGTGTTCTCGCTATTTGATCTTCTGCAGTGTCTTTAGGTTCTGGGATGCTTACCCTACTCTCCTCATCTTTGACTCTCCTCACTCGAACTGCTTGGGACGGATATAATTGCGGATTGACGTGGCTAGGGTGTACGCCGTGGTGTTTGAGAGCAGTACCATCGCAGGACAAATCTTCGATATCACATTTATTATCCTTATCATTGCCAGCGTACTCACTGGTGAGTTGACGCTCTCTTCGTCATCTGCCTCTTCTCGGCGTCCAGCAGTGGTGGTCAGCCCTAGTGTCTCGGAGTGATTGGGTCTCGGTTTGGCGTGCGTATCCTCAGCTCACGTCCATGGATGATCTCTCAGCATTCTTTCCTTCGTCAGCGAGCCCCATACTTTTGCCAGTGCCACATCTGACTCCACCGTCGTGGATTTTCTCTTTAAGTGGTTTTAGATAGCGTAGAGAGTGTCAGAGAAACTACGGGAGATACATTCTTGGCCTTGGAGGCGCTATTTACCACTCTATTCTCCATTGAGTACATGGTGCGGCTCTTGTGCATCAAGAATCCACTGGAATATTTCCTCAGCTATCTGGGCATCATTGACCTACTGGCCGTCGGGCCGTCGTATCTCGGTAAGCTCTCCTTTGGGTTAACTCTTTCGTTTGCCTGTGTGCTCGCAGCTATGTCTCCCGGTCTCGCTTGTCCTTGCGTTCCGGATATTCATAGAGGTTTGCTTGCATACGGGGGTAGTAGTTCGCGTGACGGTCTGTTCTAATTCGTTCACCTGTACTGAATGTGTGGTTCTTATCATTTGACCATGCTTCCGCTCTGAGTAGCATTTTTTTCTCTTTTTCTGCTCTCGGTCAATCTATTCAGATCTGGCTGTACTAATCAATCGATCTTGCGTCTTGCTGTCCTCTTTCCTGACAGCACTTGGTAGGTGATTAATATTTGCAAGAGTTCAGACTGCCGTCAATGCATATCCTACACTTCCGGAAGAGCACCTGCCAGCCGTCGCGGGCCCCCATACGTTCACTAGCTCTAGTCCTCCCCGAAGTTCGTCCATCTAACTTTTTTCCGGCTTTTTCTTTGTCCTTTGGTTCTTGTGTAGTCGGATTTTGGCCGAATGCAAAGTATTCCATGGTTATCCGTGTCGTCCGTGTCCTCAGAGTCTTCCGGGTGCTAAAGCTTGTGAATTATGTAAATGAGTTCTCAAGTATGATAGGTGAGTCGCATTGCGAGGAGGTGGGAGTTCCGACGTACAAGTCACTGACAAAGCCTTGGATGCTTTCTTGCAGCTTGGCATTCTTTGTTATCTCTTGTTTGGTATGCTACCTTCTAACATCAGAAGAGCTGAGCCTCCCTGACTCTTGACTGTATTGCGTCTCTTACTCTCCGTAGCTCACCTTAAAGCCAACCAGAAGCGAGTGTTTATCTTCCTCTTCTGGATCTGCTGCATCAATTGTATCATCGGATGCCTTATGTACATCATTGAGGGTGAGATGCAAAGATCACATGGCGGTCCGCATGTCCTCTCTGTAAAAAGTTTCGCGTTGCAACCTCTCTCACAAGTCACACTTAATACAAGCCTCGCTCTGGCCAAAATTTGTCAATCCTCACATGATCACTTCCCTTTCTACTACTTCCCATTCAGACGGACGTCATGGCTTCTCAAGCATACCTGAGAGCGTTTACTGGGCTGTTGTGGTACGTGGAAACTTTTGGCAATGGCTGGGCTCTAATCTGCCTCGCAGTGTCCGGCAGCTTCGTTCCCTGCCCTAGGGCACATGATTGGTTTGGTTCTTTTGGCTGATGAACGGGTCTATGTCCTTATGTCCACCTCTATTATCGGTTTGTTAGACCATCACGACAGTGGGGTACGGTGACATTGCCCCGAAGACGAGTTTGGGCCAGTTCATCGCGTCCCTTGTGATGCTGTTTGGCTACGGCATTATCGCCTGCCCGTTTGTCCTCTACGGGACAGATAAGCACGATTATTATAACAAGAACCCGTTGAAGAAATGTGCACAGTGTCGAAGAGCTGGGCACCAGTCTGACGCCAGGTAAGCTCTTTTATTATAAGGGAATGTCTGGTGGTGCAACCTCTGCTTTCCTTCTTCCCTAGGCTCTCTAGTTCATTTATGTCACCTGCTAAGTCTCCTTCCGTCTCCTATGTTTCGCCGCCGCGCTCTTATTCCTTCATCTTTGTGACATTCTGATAAGGCCGTCATGGCTCCCAAACTTGTCCGTTCTTACAGCCCGATTAGTCATCTTGGTCCTCATCATATTTTGCTTCTGCCTTCTCTCCCCGCTGCCATCATCCATGCGCTGACTTTTCCCTTGTGTCTCTCAAAATGCCCAGGTTTTGCCGCCTTTGTGGCTTTCCCTTGGAGGACGTCAATGGTAAGCCGATCCAAAACGTGGACCATTATGAAAAGGCAGCTCAATATACACCCAAGACCGAAGACTACCGGTCCCCTCGAGCAGGATCTCGCTTAAAGCTTGCAACACCTAGACCGAAAGGGATCTACGTCCTTCCTGAGACTTTAACGTACACAGAGAGAAAGTGACTGGCCCTTCCGCCTATGCCTACTCTCTATAACTTTTCAGAAGAACATAGTCTGGCCCTGTTTGCTTTTGGATCTTCGGCTTCGAGGCCTTGAAGAGCCCTGACCGTCGACCTTTGTATCATATGTCGCACCTGACATGTTATGCTACTCTTTTCTCATTTATTCTAAGACTCTCTCTCTCTCTCTCTCTGCGGCTCAGATTAGCCTATCGTCTCTGTCTGTATCAGGCACTATGCCAACCTGAATATATTTATATCACATCCGTTAGCGTCAGAGGAGAAGTCTACGGTTTCGCATAAACTATGTTAAATATATCTACCTCAAGTGGTATGCACTGTCCTGTACAGTTGAAGAGAACAGCTCTGCCTCTCAATCGCCATACGCTGCTGTTCTGCCGAACATCTACCCCTGAGAAGTGCTGATACTGCCAGGTTCTCTCAAGATAGGTACAAAGAGCTCTCACCTCTCTTTCACAGCGAGAAAAAGTGAAATGAACGCGATAGGAGCGATGCCTGCCTGCTCTGTTGCGCTGCAACGAACGACAAGAGCTCCTAAATGTCCCTACTCTGCTCTTATTGTGAAGATGATGCCACTAGACCAACGTCGCTCGCTTTACTTCCGCCGTCTAAATGCCCGTCTTCAGATTTCTCCTGTGCAGGCTCACTATCTGTGTGGGCATGCTCACTTGGACTCACTTTCCCATTGGTCGCTTGCACAGCTTCCCCTGTACCACCTTGGCTAATCTCCTGGGTCTGTTCTTCCTCCGTTGAATGTGCTTGTGTCGCCTCTGCTGCCTGGTCTGACTTTTCCTTTTCTTCTGACTGCATATCTTTGATTGTCTTTCTCCTCTTGAGCTGCAGACTGTTTCTTAATTGTGCTTCTCCTCCCTCTTCTTTCCGTATCTCTTGATCCAGAAGCTCGATGGCGGTAACAGTGCTATCAATCGTTGGGCCGAGCGTCTCCGACTCTGAGAGCTTCAGCTCTTCCAAAAAGTCAGTGATGATGGAGAGTGTGCTCACAAGCTTGTTCCGCTCTTCTCGTAGGGAGAAAAGTTTCTCTAAAAAGAACTTCTCATACCTAAATATTGTTAAAAAGAAGCAGGAGGTCCGGATAAGAGCAGAAAGAGAGGGGATGACAATATAAGACAAACAGTGACAGGATGTCAGCTTGATCAGCATATGCTATGTAAGACACGAGAAATGGTGGGCTGACGTGAGGGATACTGCAAGACTACTACCGTTGAGGCCATATAAAGTCGAAGAACAGGCAAGACAAAGATAGGGAGATCAGTTTCGAATAGCATGTCTGTAGTGAGCCGAAGACTCTTCTAGAGGTACACTCCTCACCGTGCGACCAGCTGTGAGGGAACTGTACGCTCTCTATCTCCCTCCATGGATGTAGAAGGCGGATAGGGGTGGGAGGTTGATGTAACTGGCATCTTCCTCTTCCCTAGGACCGATCTCAGATCTAAACTGGCTTTGGATCTAACAGTCTCAAGCTTTTGAGAAAAGTGGCAATACAGTTGCCGAAAGTGCTGGGCCTTCGACGTAATAGCTACCAATTTCATCTGTTCCAGGGTAAACGAGAATGGCCTGAGAGACAAGAGCGTATGCCCCATGACAGGAACGGGAGGAGAAAAACCTTAATCGTCTCTTCAAAGTGCAGCAGATGTGCAGCCGGAGCTTGGGTGAGAAAATGTTCTAACTCTGGAAGCACTTTATCTATGAAATACGCCTCGTAGAGCCTCTACAGATGCAAGTGAAGAGAGGAGAAAAGGGTATATACAGGGCGTGTTGGGTCAGTCAGCAGACTAGCAGTAGAGATCAGCGAGCGAGCTTGGGACGGCCAGATGTGAGAGAGAGAGCAATGAAGGCAAAGAAGAGCACCTTGAAAGGCCATGTAAGCGACAGATTGAACCAAGAGATATCAACGGAGGCTCTTGGCTCTGCTACTCCATGTTTTTTTTCTCTATAAACGTTTTCAACTTACCCTCTTTCGCCTGACCAGCTGGTTCAGCTGCACTTCTTGTCTACTTTTCTTGGCGTATGTCTCCTCCATTGCGGTCGTTTTCACGTTCATTGCTTCCCGGAGACCGTCATACTCGGCATTGTAGGCATCATACTCTTTTTCCAGTTCTTGGGCTCTCCTTTCCATCTCACTGCGGCGACAATCCAAAGTAACAGTCATTGCAAATACCATTTAGCACCGCTTTGCTATAAAAGGCGCCCGAGGTCACTCAGGCCAAGCAGCATAGTGGGTACGAAGAAGCATAAAAAAGAGTTCAAATATACTTCTGCAACGTAAGAGGCCACTGCCATTGTAATGGTAATGTGAAAGACATTAGGGACGGTTTCAAGGATCACCGTCTCGGACGCCGTTAACAATGTTTGATGTTAAGAACAGTCGCATAACGAGGAGAGCCGTCCTGCCCTAACGGCACGTAACACCACGTTCATTGATTGTATAGCAAGAGCCGAAGGGCAAACAAGTTGCCTGGACGGCAAAGGTTAGAGTAAAGGAGAGTACCTCAGCGCTTTATCTAGCTGTGGAGCTATTTGGTCCATAATGTACTCGCCTTCCAGCAGCATCACCTCTCGGCCATGGGTTAGATCCAGCGATAAGAGGAGACGCACCAGAGGCATCACTGGCAGAGGAGAGTGGGCACAGAGAGAAAGAGTGTGAGAGAGAAAGAGAGAACACAAAGGGATGGCGAGCACAATTGGAACGGTAAGCAAGCCAGAAGCAGCGGGAGTCGCCGTTAGTCCATCTTAGAACGAAGTTCTACTCCTTTGTCTACTTACTCTCTTCCGAAGGTGGCTTCACGAGATGAGGAACATTGTCGCCTTCCCTTACTCCTTTGAGCTAACAAATGCGAGATTTGTCAGAATCACGAGAGCCGAGAGATTATAAAGGAAAGCATACGGTGCATGCACGGAACCAACCATTTCTTCAGCATTGGCGGGGCCGGAGAGAGCTTTGGACGTTGTAAGCTTGTACAACGCGGATCCCAAATCTCCGCTGGCCCATTTCTGTAGCAATTGTGTGGAGACAGAGGTCAGGGAGACAGAGGTCAGGTTCTTGCCACCTTCCCGAGTCCCGTCAAGAGGCCCACATGTTTCTCTCTTTGGCTCTCTAGTCTGCCTCTATGTGTTCCCGCCCCGCAAAAAACCTATTCCTGGCAGGAGGCGGCCGCTCTCAGCTTAGCCCTCTTCCTGTCTAGCTGGCTATTTTCGATCTCACCGGCTGGTTAACTTCCTTTGAGAGTCTTTCAATGAGACAGGACACTTGCTCCTTTAGCGAGGGAGAACTGGGCGTATCCTGTAGGTGCCCAGCCTGGACTCCCTCAGTCTGGGGTACTTCTGAATCGGAGAGACAGCGGGGGACCGAATCCTCGAAGTCTGTCCGAACTTCGTTCTCCTTCTGGGAGCCATTCTCTTCCTTCTCAGTTTCAGTGGCTGATCTTTTAGAAGCAGCTGGTTCAGGATTTTGTCCCTTTTCTAGATTTTCAGACTCTCTATCTTTGCCCAAAAGCTGTGTCCCTCCATTGGCTTCTTCCTTACTCTCTTCTCTTTCTTCCCTCTCAAAGATCATGGGGGTGTCGTCATCGTTCTCGTCCTTTTCCTCATCACCACTCAGAGTCACGGGCGCGTTTGCTGCTCCTGGAGACTCTTCAGATTCTTTGACTTGTGTGGGAGAAAGGGCGGAGGACCCCGATAGTGAAGGAAAGACTTGTTCAGGATCTGATACGGCACAGAGCTCTCTTATGCTCACCAGCCAGGTGAGCACTGCATCAAACTACATTGCATTGAGATCACAAAGGAGAAAGTTACATTCGGAGGGAAGAGCCGGAGAGGTGAAAGGAGAATGGTAGATGAGGTTACGCAATGAAGCACACCGTGTCATCAGGGCTTGGCCGAGTATAGAAGCTTACCTGTCTCTGCAAGCAGATGCTGCAAGTATGAAGTCTGGATGAGTCATCCTGATAGTTGATAAGGCCAGTTCAGGCGAAAGTTGAGGTGACACACAGCCCGAGGAAAGGGAGAAGGACGAGACAGAGGGTGGCGAACAGAGTAAAGAAGAGGAGGAAAAGGGGGAGACCGGGAAAGGAGGTGAGAGAAGACGGAGTAGCAGAGAAGAAGGACTAGAGTAACAGTACAAGGAGTGGGAGTAGGTAAATCCAGAATGGAGGAGAAGAGTCTAGCAAGGGAGGAGAGATTGAAGCATACGGTCTCCAGCTCTTGCTCTAGGCAATGGCTGTGGAAAGAGCGTCCGCATCTGGCACATGGACGTAAAGGTTTTTCTCGGTTATCTTCACCACGGCACAAGCAGCAGGACTGGGAAGAGAGATAGTTTGCTTGTTAGTATGCTGCCCTCTCCCACTTTCGCGGCCGACGCGTAGTCCATGTCAACCCTCAAGCACGACCCGTCTCCCAGCTTCTCACCACTTGGAACGTCTTCTGCCGGACAGAGCTAGCTGAAGGAACTCGTTCCTCTTCCTTCTCTTCGAGGCTCCTGGGCTCAATCTTGCCAGCATCTCCGTCCTCACTCTCAGGAGCCTTTGAGCTATGTTAAGGGAAGAGACTGATGTTGGCGATACAGCAAGGAGGAAGATAAACAACATGCGCGCTGCCGCTATTCTCTTCCTTCCCCGTTCATTCTCCTCTGAACTTTGTCTTCACATAACGGCAAGACCTTTGCAGCAAGGTGCCATGCTCTAAGGTCCACTTCTTTGAAGGCATGGCAACCTCATATACAGGCCTTCCAGTCACTCGTCTTGCCTGACCCGCGTGCTCAAGCTCCCTCACACACATTCTCACACTTCTCTTATAATGTCTCCCTGTTGTTACTGTCCATCGCGTAGAAATTTTAATTTGAGGTCTAAGATGCAAGTCCAATCAAGCTCCTTGTCGTCCTCCTGCCCAAAGCCCGGTCTATTCGTCTGTCAACAATCACCATACCTAGGAGCAGGGCTAGCGGATATCCGTCTGTCCGTAGCTTCTTCTCTCCTCGCCCGCTGCGGAGGATGGAAGTTCGTGGACCCTTTTCCGGTTTTGTGGAGACGCAAAGATGAGATAAACGGGAGGGAGAAGCATGACGGGGAAAGGAAAGACGGTAATTAGTGGTAAGGAGAGCGCTGCGACTGGAGAGAGAGAGACAAAGAGAGCGAGAGGGAGAGAGAGAGGGAGGGAGGGAGAGAGAGAGAGAGGGAGATAGAGAAGAGGGAGCGAGGGAGCGAGCGAGCGAGCGAGAGGAAATGTGAAACTATTGCTTAGCAGCGGTCTCTTTCTCACTCACTTCCAGACGTTAAGCGTGAATAATCGTCTCTCAGCTCCTTCAAAGATCGGCCGGACTCTGTGGCTATGACGCTGTTCCATCCCTTGTCTTGCTTCAGAGCTAATCATCGGCCAGTGAAAAATGGCATGTCAAACGCAGCGGTACAGGTAGGAAAGAGACGAAGAAAAAAAAGTTGTCTCTTTCTTGTTGACATCTATCTTATGCTTTCCCTTTATCTCCTTGTCTCTCCTGTTGTCTTACATCCTTGTACTTCGAACCTCTATTGGCAGCTATCTCTAAAGGTCTTTCCTATCCTCTCTCTCTCTCTCTCTCTTGCTCCCGTTGTCTCTTCCTCTTCCCTTACCAGGGTTGATGCTCTGTTTCATATACAGCGCCAAGGCCGACGGGTTAGTGAAGCTGACGCCTTCATAGGAAATGTCGCCCTCGGGGCTGAGGTCAGCGAGGAGGCGGCTTCCATAGTAATCCACAAACAAGGCGCCTTTGCCTGGTAGGAACAGAGAAAGAGAGGACAAAGAGAAAGGAAGGCAGAAACAGACAGAGCCAGAGAGAAAGGAAACAATCGGGAAAGCAGATCGACAGGCGGCGGGGATAGCAAATGCGTGAGATGAATGAACTCTGTATATTTACCACGAAGTAGTGGAGAGCTATTGAAGAGTTAGAGCAAGCTACAGGCCACAAGGAGAGAAGCGGTGTGTGCGGATGTGAGAGAGAGAGAGAGAGAGAGAGAGAGAGAGAAAAAGAGAGGCGAACCAAGAGAGAAAGAGACCCAGACTCATGAAGAAGGCTGTGACAGAGTGATTACGAAGGCTGTAGACCGCACCATGCTGTAGCAACCCTGAGTTCATCAGCGAGCATAGGACCCTGGTAGTTCGATTATTACGAGGAGGCCGGCCTGGCCCGGGCTGGCCTCCGGCTTCCTCATCCGCATCTCGCCCCATCCTGGGCCACGGAGCGGACCTATGCCCTTATCTCAGTGTATTATTGGATTGTTATGGAAGAGAATAATAGCCAGAAAGGAGGACAAGCAAAGACCAGAATAAAATGAGAGAGAGAGAGAGTACGCTTCTGCGATGGACAGAGAGAGAGAGAGAGAGAGAGAGAGAGAGAGAGAGACAAAGAGAGACAAAGAGAGACGCCAGGCTAAAAGAGAAAAAGCCAACGCTGACAGCATCAGAATCTGTCACCAACTATGGACGACTAACGGCTAGGATTGGCGCGGCCGGCTCTTTATAAGAATCCATCAATCAATCTTTATCATCAGCATTCAGTTCTCTCTTCCTGCTCAGTCTGTCTCTGGGCCTCTAATGCTTACTTTTTGTCTCCTGCAGGGAGCTTCATGGAGCAGTTCATGTCTGATTCTGGCTATAGAGCAAGAGGTACAGTGGATTGGGCTGCTGTAGCCTGCTTGGACAATGTGTCTTCAGTCCCTTAACAATAAAGGAATACGCTGTAGCATTGGCTTGACAAATTTCAAAGTAAGCCAGCGCTTTCTTCTAGCTGTTGACCCATAGGGTTGCCTGCCGGACTCTCAAGTCGCCGGCAGAGTGGCCGTAGCTGATCCCTAACTGCTGGTGCTTCTCCATATCCTGGCGTAGAGAAGTGGTGGTGTGCCAATGTCAGTCGTCTCCCTGGTACTCGTTGCCTCCTCATCTACAATCACGCGGACCTTTTCCATATCTCTTCGCCTCCCTACTCTTGGTCCAGCTCTTCTTCTTCTTCCTTCATCTCCTGAACTAAGTGGCGTCTCATTCTCAAAGCCAGTAAGCCAAGCTTCGTGCCGTGAAGATCATCATCAAAGCACTCAGCCTCCGGAACAACATAAAGCATCGGGATCGACGCATCCCCGTGTTTCTCAAAGTACTGCGCCAAGCTTCTAGCAAGGGTAGTCCTATCAGCCTCTCCCTCCTTCCGCCGCGAAGGGAGAAAGTTGATTGCTTTGCCAAGCTCCAGACCGTGCAAATATTCGGGAAAAGACAAAGGTGGTTCGTCTACATCTTGCCTCTCGGGGCACCCTTTGCCTTCTTCTGCTTGGCCTTCGGGAGAAGTAGAGGTGATGACATAACCTTCTGGAATGGAATAGTGACCATAAATACGGCCATAGATAGAAAGGGCGTGTGCCACCTAACGAGACAGGTAAGGACAGAGGCGAAGCCACAGGGAGAGCGTCAGTGCCTTGCCGGTAGGGGCACACCAAAGCCCCCGCAAGCCGCACTGATAAGGACATGCCAAAATGGAGATAGGAGCCAAAGACAAGGCCGGCCTAACACAATGCTTGCATTGTTCTATAAAAAAAGATGTATAAAGCGAGGTAACTAATGGACAAGGACCGGAGAGAGTATGAATGAGGGTAGATAGACCGACCAAGGATGGACACTTACTTGGAACATCCTGAACCTCGCTGCACTATTCAACGAGGTCTGCACTCCCCATTGAAAGCCTAGCTCCACCAGCCGCTGCCTCTGCTCAGGCTGCAGAAGGAAAGAGTTGCGCTGCCGAACGCGTGTCACGGTTGTTCCCAGCTTGTACCCCCACAAGGTCTCGGGGTACTGCTCGGACTTTGGAGGAATCACGAACTGAGATGGGACATGTATGTGGCCTAAGGAGAATAGCAGACGGGCAGAGGGGTTAAAGTAGGTAGATCTCACAAGGATGAGGGAAGGGACACAACCCTAGAGCAACGGTGATGGCGAATCTAGTGGTCGACCAAGAATCCTCTCTTGCTGCTTTCTAGGGCTCGATGCTCGACCCTCTGCCATGAGATTTTTGGAATACCCAGTGTCTTAACAAATCCTTCCGCAATCATCTATCTCCCTTCCTTACCGTGCAGTGCCTTGAACT
>FLMG01004167.1:28892-45244 GCA_900088475.1 Hyphochytrium catenoides
AGCCCATCTTCTCGAGCTCTTCCTTTTCCTGATCCTTGATCTTTCTCTTGCCCATTCTAATGACCAGCATTATCCGGCCTAGGGCCAGGCCGTGAAGCTTAGGTTCCCAATCTTCTGAATAAGGCACTTCGAAGGTATAATGGACATCGGTATGCCCATAGAGTTCCTTCGTAGACAGAGCAAAGAGGGATGAGGAGGAGCAGTAACAAGATGCACTATAGTGGGAAGCTTTCAAAGAAAAGATAAGGCCCCATCTACTCAGGTCGGCGAAGGATCAACAAACTACAAAGGAACGCAAAGGGCCCAGTTAACAACCATACGATCACCAGGCCGAGGCCTTTGGCAGAGGAGAACTGAAAGAAAGTTACCTTAAACGTCCTCACTGCCTCTAGCAGCGTCGCCATGCTCTCGCGATGTCTGCTTCGGAAAACCCATTCATAGCCTATCGTTGCCGAGAAGGCTTGGTCACCGGCGACCCTATCTAAGAGAGTGCGGCGATAGCTCTTGGACTGTAAGAGTTTGCCAAATGGAAATCCAGCAAGATGGCGAGGCCAAGAAAGGGATGAAGATGATTGAGAAGTCGTGGTAGACATTGGGAGAGAGGATGGAGCATCAGAGAAATCGGCGAAGGATGAGGACGGGGCAGGGGTGGTCGGAACCACGAAAGTGTGCGGGACTCTTGTATGGCCATATCGCTGTTTGAAGTGATGTAAAAGGAGCTTGGCATCTTCAACGGAGATGGTCTCCAATGATGATGCGCCTTCTCTCCAACCTTCCGCTTCATTGCCTTTCTTTGTGTGCTGCCAACGAAAGCCAAGTCGCGCTAACTTGGTGAAGGTGTCAGAGCTCTTGTCAAGGTATGCAAAGTCTTCTCTCATTTGGTGAAGCCGTTCGCCTAAATCAAGCCCGTGATAGCGATGGTCGGGCCAAATCGAGGGATCAGATGGGACAGCGAACTTTCGCTCAACCTATAAGAAGAGTAGATCAGTAAGGGAGATCATTTGAGGAAGAACTTCCAGAACGACGAAGAAAGAATAGGTGTTATCATAGAGATAACCATGGAGGTAGACGACAGAAGCATGTGGGGATGACCAACAGTAGCAACGTCAGCATGAAAGAGCCTGATAGACGGGCGGGAAGAGGAGCCGACAGCGATGCAACAGGTCAACTTCATGGAAAGGTTGTGCTAGCAAATCGATGAGAAGTGACTCGGATAGAGCTTTGGATGGTGGGGATCGGATCGGCTGACCTAATGAATTATTAGGCTGGTCGGTCGGAGAACAAGAAGCATTCACGCAAAGCAATCATCTCTACTAAGAAAGGGACGCTATAAAGGTTGAAAGTACCTCAATGTGCCCATACTTGCTTTTGTACTGCTCGAGAGCCCCCAAGATGGTCTCTATGGGCCTCAAAGGCTTCTGATCCCACACGAATCCGACCGCTTCTAGCTCTTGCCGACGAGCAGGAGAAAGACGACCTTTTCGTTCTCTCAAAGAGCGAGCCATGTTTCCTAGCGGGAGACCCCAGTGCTGCTGGGGCCATCGGCCTAGTGAGGACGCTTAGTTCCATTCATCAGGAGGTTCTACCACAGGAGATCCTAATAAAGGTAGAGCTATACTAAGAAGACTAGAGGTAAAAAAGAGAGCGAATGGTAAAGCCAAACCAGGCCTCTTACGGTCGCGGAAGGAGGGAAGTAAGACTCCTCCGCAAGTTCATGGCTTACCTTCATCCCCATCTTTAGGTACCATGAAGGAGCGCGGAACCGCGCAGTGTCCATATTTCGCTTTGTAGACCTTAAGGGCGTCAATAAACGTATCTATGATGGGCTGATCTCGACGCCTCCAATTCAAGCCGACATTCTCCAGTTCTTGTTGACGGTCTGGCCGATCCTTTACATATCGTTGGTGGTAGCTAATAGGACACAAAGATGTAAGCACTTAAGCAAGCAACAAAGGCCCTCGCGCCAGCTACCATCGTCAGCATAGGTTGAGCATAGGTTGAGCATGAGTTCGTGATGGTTGATGCTTTCCTCCCATGTCCATGGCTGAGGATACCATCCTGGTTGCCTCTTGTCGCCTATTCGTTTGTTCACTTTTGTTTGTTTTTGTCGTCCCTTCCACGCCCCTATTTCTAGCCATCAAGTCACAAGGCCAAGCGCAACTGTCGGTGCACCCTGGCGCACCATTCCTACCATTTCTCCCTAGGTGTACTTCTTTCCTCCACTTACCGAACGTCGTGAATTATCTCTCCCAAACGATACCCATGAAGCTCCACCGGCCAGTCTTCTGCCCCTTCACTCCCTGCCAATGGGACGACAAATCGCCGAGGAACAACAGTCTTTCCGTGAATCCTAACGTAGGTGGTAAATGCCTCTACCAGCCTCTGGAATCGCTTATCCTATACGGAAGAGGACGATAAGCATGGGGATGGGGTTGAGAATATCCTTTCGAAGGATAGTCCTGAAGGAGATGAGCGATAATCAAGAGCTCAAGCCGGATTAGGAGAAAGAAGAAGGATGGGCGTTCTTACATAGGAGCGTGATTCGCACTCTAGCCCAACAGCTTCTAATAGCTTTCTGCGCTCAGGCATGCCCCTAATATAGAGTCCATGTTCCCTATAAATAGGCGTACTCCTTAGCGACGTTTGTTTTCAGGATGCTCCAGGTTGTGCATCTTGGGCCTGTGGACTCTCTCGTTGACACCTTCTCTCTATAGTTCGCTCCTCTTACTCTGTCTCTTTCGCGACACTCTTTCTACCGCACAGTCCGGTCGCTATCAACTGCATTCCTTGCTGTAGGCGCTCTTTCTCAATAGGTCATCGCTCCTTCTTGATCAATGCCGACGTCTAAGCCTAGCTGCCCTCTCCTTGAATCTCAGATCGTTTCGTACCGGACTTTGGTTATGATCGGCCCAAGGCGATAGCCATGGAATTCTTCTGGCCACTGGCTTGCTCCTTCCTCAGCAGCCGACGGCACAGTAAAGCGTACAGGAACCTGGATGTTGCCATAAACCTTTCTATATAGAGAGAGGGCCTGAAGTAGCGTATGAAAAGGCTTGTCCTGACTCGTGCACGAAGAGACAGTTAAAAGACTTGTTGGAGAGAAGGTCCGTCTTCGAAGGGAAGGGGAGGTTAATCAAACAGAAGCGAGAGTACCCATCGTCGGCAACAGAAGACAAGGCAGTTTGGTGTAGAACCGATGACGCGTTTCGCAAAGATGCTGAAGACGTTAACCAAAGACGGGAGCATCCCCTGAGCAAATTTCAGGCCTAATTGGTGCCGTCTTGCACTGTGAAGGTCAGGTGGCTTACATCGCTGTTCGTTTCACTGCAGTTTGTCTGCTTCGCAGCCTCCTTTACTCCATCTGACTGCTGATTCAGTTCAGTCACCGCTTGTGCTTCCTGGTAACCTCGCGTGGAAGTGCTGGCGGAAGCAGCCAACGGTCTGAAAAGGGCCTGAGCAGAGTCATTTTGGGCTACGAGGAGGCCAAACGGGAGCGGCTTTCTGTTGGAAGCCACATGCCTTCCTCTCAAAAGCACAGAGTAGCAGTTCGCGCCACCAGCGCGTCTTAAGGCACGTACAGGCAGCATTGATGCGAGGGCTCGGTGGCTCCCTAGCTCCGGCCCGAGCCCCACCTTCTCCGCTTATCCATCTGAAAGATAAAGCCCAACGATTCCCTTGCCCAAGCTGGGGTCCTCGTCAAGCTGTGCCCATTTCACCAGCCACAATCAGCACGCTTTTCATCTGACGCCGATGGGTAGCGCTGGACGAACAAGGAGAGGCGCACTTAGCAGAGCAATGAGGCACAGAGGCTCCTTAATGAGGTATAAGACTTGTTATAGAGATCTGTCAGCGGCGGTCACGGTCAGTCGGTCAGCGGGCAGAACCGATGGATGAAGACCAGGAAGCCAACAACCAATCTTCAGATGGTGCTGGTCACTTCCTCGCTCCTCAGAGTGCCTGACTACAATAAGAACTAAGAACCACTGCCCGCTGTATGCAAAAATGAAAATACGACAAAATAAAGCTTGACTAGTTCCTCTCTTTTTTTGCATTAATATCTTGAGACTAATTTACTCTCTTATGTTACCAAATCTTGACTTACATCTAATCATAATAGAGCATTTTAGGACGGTTTGATTGTTATTGGTACAAAGTTAGGTCTGTCCAGGCGCTGGTTGGACGTTGACGGTAAGAATTACTTAGCCAAAAGACTTTTTTGAGGAAGAAAGAAGTGCAGGCTGGGCAGTCGAGTCATCGCCGCCAAGGCAGCAGTCTCATCTCTGTTGTGAGAGAAGCCAGGGGGCCGACCTCCACTGAGCTCTGCCCAATGCTAAGCTGGCGGTCCATTTGAGGCTCTGTGGCTTGGATGAGAGAGGCTGACGACAGCTAAACGGGTTGCTAGCGGGGGTCCGGAGGGCAGTGATTTGACCCTGGTAGAGAACCAAAGACGATGCAATTGCTCCATGGACGTCTCTTCACAGCCCTAAGGCGACAATGTATGCCGGCTTCATCGACCTCAGGAGCTGATGTAGCCATTCGTTGTCTGAGAGTTGGGCCCAGCTTCATCTCCGCCAAGGTCCCGCCCTCTGTATCAGGTATCTGCACAAGACGATTGAGTAAAAGCGCTGACTCAGTTGGAGCTGATGGGGAGGGAAGGCAAGAATCTTATGGCGCAACAAAGTGCACGCCTTTGGAGCTTGCATCGACCTATCCTCAGTCGTTCCTGTCTCAGCTCGCGCGGCGAAGACTGGGTGCTAACCGCCATGAAATGTTTGAAGCTGTGATGGTCTCTGCCATCCAGATCTACTACCAAGTATATGGCACCAGTGTTATCCCACCCGATTTTGTCGTTCCAGGGCCTGGCGAGTCTCTGAAGGTATCTAAAATTAGACTGGTGTCAATCAATGGAAAACGGCTTGCACTGACTTATGCCTTTTTACCTCCTCTTGACAACCCTCTCCGGCTTCTTTCCCTATGACAAGGGTGGAGATGAGTCTCGAAACCCGTGGCCGGCCAATTTTGCTCAGCTGGAGCTTGGACGGCTCATTCCTCGCTTCCGTGTCCTTGTCAAGAAAGGCGTGTTATCACCCTCGTCGATGTCTACCTTAGAGGAGCTTAAGTTTTATCGCCCAAGACCGGAGCTTAAGGTCCGCGAGCCCACTCCATTTCCTTTCTCTTGTTTAGAGTTCTCCTCTAGATGCTGTTCTTCCTCTCTGAACGTACTCGATCACACAGAGTTGTTATGCGACTTCAAGGACGCATGGCTATGCTCCTTCAAGTACTCCGTCCTGCGTATTGGTTCTGCTATGCCATTTGCTCGGTCAATGTGACTTGATATGACTTCAGTGTTGAGATCGCTGCTGCTTTCCTTTTGCATCAGCCGGAGACTGTTCTGGCTGGCCTTAAGAAGTACAAGGAGATTCATGGACATGTCGCCGTGCCCTCGCACTTCGTCGTGCCTGACACCGCAGTATGGCCGGAGGAATTGCATGGTACAGTAAGGTTTGCTTCGTCTTCTACTTTCACGGTTTACCATTTATCTGAGGCTTCATGACACTACCCTGCGACCCTGCTTCGCCTGAACAAGGATGTCCACTTCGGTTCAAGACTCATTGCTTTTCGACCAAGCTTAACTCTGACTCTCTCCGTGCGCACTCCCCACTTCTTCCTGTACGTCACTCCTATGTCGATCTCTGTCCCTGAACTCTGCGCTCTTATACTGACCCCATGGCCACAATAGGGTTCAAGCTCGGGAATGTCATTGATACCATTCGATACAAGGGCCTCCTTCTTGCTCGACACCCAGAGTTACGATCCGAACTGACTAGACTCGGATTTGTTTGGCGAAAGAAAGATGAAGGCTTTGAGCGGATAATGGAAGGACTCAAGGTGTACGAAGAGCTGCATGGCCATCTCGTGGTGCCCTCGTGTAAGAAGTAGACAGAGTTTAGAAGCCAGAGCTGGAGCTTTTCCTGTCTTTCTAGTGTTCCACCTCTGACAGTAGTATTGAAGGTTTTTCTGCACCTCAGTCCGTCATTATCTCTATCTTTTCTCCGCGGTTTCTGGTTGTTTACAGGCTTCTCTCTTTCTAGTTAGCCTCCACAATGTCTCTCAGACTTTCTCATTGCCTTTCCTCTAGCGTTCGTAATCCCTGAGAGCCCTGACTGGCCAGCCCATCTGCATGGCATGAGCTTGGGTACTGGCGTTCTGGTCATCCGGCAAGGATTCTTTTTGCAGAACCGTCCTGACCGAGTCGAGGCCTTGAATGCTCTGGGCTTTGTCTGGAAGGTCCAGGACTACGTAAATAACAGGCTCATCGTAGCACTGGAGACCTATAAGAAGATATACGGAAAAATCTCGTCGATGAAGACGGACTTCATTATCCCCGACACCGAGGCTTGGCCTCCGCAGACGAGGGGCTACTTTTTGGCCCGTCGGATAAACAAGATAAGGGAGTTGGGGAGAGACGGTGTGCCTGCAGGACTGAGGGATGCGCTTGAAGCGATAGGCTTTGAATGGTGTCCAGGCACTGAACGAAGGTAAGACCAAGGAGGAAAAAAGAACAATCAGTGTAGCCGACAGCCACAGCGGGGGCGAGAACTAACCAGGTCTTAACCTTCGTTTATTGATCTCTTCTCCTTCTTGTCGCGGTAGGTGGCAGGAGCTCCTGATGGCACTTACTCATTTCAAAAAGATCCACGGCCATGTTAAAATCAAGCCGACGTTCGTTGTGCCCAAGGACGACAGCCGTTGGCCTTCATCGCTCCATGGCAGGAAGCTCGGGAGGCAACTAGAGAACGTCCTCCGTACCAACAACTTCTTACGGGGAGAGAAGAGGGAAGAGCGAGAGGCGGCGCTAGAGAAGCTGGGCCTCCTTCCTGACATAGAGGCAGAACTGTTCAAGAGGCTCCACAGCGCTCTTCACCATTACAAGAAGCTGAACGGCCATCTGAAGATTCCTTTCAAGTTCACTGTTCCTATAAAGGAACCCTGGCCAACTAGCACTCATCGCCTCCCTTTAGGGACCATCGCGTTACAGATGAAGAAAGGCCGGCTCTTCGCGACAGATAAGGAGAGACGGGCGGCTCTAGGCGCATTTGGGGAGATTGAAGTGATAGATCTGCCGGTGAAGAAGACGAAGACGGATAGGAGGAGGAAAGTGGAATGAAGTTGAAGAGACGTTCCTTGCTTTGAGTGAACCCATTCCAGCCATCTTTGTCGCCCTCTCGGCGCTCAAGTTCTCTGCCCTCTTGTCTCAAATCTTTATGGATTAAGGGACAGATTCAGTGAAAGCTCTGGATCATTGCCCAGCTGCGGAATAATTGCCCTCCGGACGTCAAGACTAAGGCCGAGCAGCAGAAAATCGTGGCAGTTGCTGCCCGGAGACCTCATGGTAGTCTCGCCTTACTATGAGTCCCAACTGCTTTCTCCGTTTCTCCCGTAGGCAGTTTGCCTCGTGCCAAAGTCCGAGGCGTTAGACTGACTCGTAGAGCATCGGCGGCGATCTGATGGCGCTTCTGGCTATGCCTTCGAGCTCTATAGCCTGACCCTTGATGCTGCCTGGGCGGCGCTGCTTGCACCTCAGAAAGAGGAAGAGTAACGCAGAACAAGAAAATATCAGCTTCAACCTGCAATCGTCGTAACGTTAGAATGATATCTCTGTTAGATATATTTAGAGACTGTGTCCTATCAACGCCACACACTGTACTACTAATAACCCAAATGGGCATCCTAAGATATTCGTACCTGGGCTTTTGAAGATCTTTGACCTGATGTGGGCTTTTTTGCCAAAGGTTGCCGATGATGAAGGCTCAGCGCTAAGGACAGAGAACAAAAGGTTAAGGACAACGGCGCAGGCAGAAGTCTGCCATGCCTCTGATCAGAAGCATTCGTCTCTAGTCCAGGGAAGACCAGTGTCCATGAGGCCTTGATAGCGTCACATGCGCGGTGATGGTGGAGGGCAAGACTACGCCCGATAAAAGAGTAAGCTGGCTGCAACGTGTCTATTCTGGGCAGTTAGATAAGATCCTCTGCGGACCATACTTCCGATGAGTTCCTCTGTCTCCTCCCTCGCTTCTTGTCTGCTGAGGAAACAGCTCTATCGTTACCAGAAAGCTGTCAGTACCACTGCTCGAGACAATTGCCAGAGAAGGTCATTTGTCTCTTTTTTTCGCCATGTGAGGTGCCTCAATATTTGTTGCTGTCCGGTCGGCAATCTTCTAACTTTCACCCTAAAGAGCGCCAATGGAGCTACAATGGGGCAGAGGTGCCAGACGTCTTCATGGGCATTGCTCTTGGGAGGGATGGTAGGCGTCTAAGTTTCTGGATCTCGCTTCTCTCTCCTTACAAGCGCTCTCATGTTCTGTCCCTTCTGTGACATAACGCCTAGACTTCCTTCATTCTCTGTCAAGTGCTCTCCCTAAACTTGTCTGACCTTCTCTTACTCCCACCGTCTTACTTTGCCGCCTGACCCTTATAATAGGCCAGTAGCGTAGGGTTAGCTCTTGCCGCCGCTACGAACTGCGAGGTTGAGGAACGGAGGGGAAATGGACCATCGATTGAAGCGGGTAGTCTATGACTTCTCCTTCGCTCTGTTTCTGTCTCTCTTTCTCTTTTCTTTCTCTCTTTGTTCCCTTTTAGGTATTGTTCTTGCTGTGTGACCTTCAACTCTCTCACCACCTCCCGACAACATACTGCCGTGAGATCAATCATTGTCGTCCGCTTCCTCTCTCGTACATCTCAACTGTCGATATCACTTCTCCCTTGACCTTTATCTGGGCCGATTCGGTCTAATGTCTTTACTTCGAGCGTGTCATTCAAGTTGTCACATCCCTAATCCTCATCCGGTTGGGCGTCTCTGATTATCTTCAGGTCGTTTACCTGAGGTCTTGGATTATCTGGTCATTGGCGCCGGGAAAGCCGGAGAGGAATCTGCTAGAACTCTTTGCAAATTTGCTGGCGAGGGACGAACAGTCGGACTCTTGGGAAGCGCCGAGAAGGTAAGCTGATTTCTCTGGAGCGCGAACTAATGGTTGTGGGGTCCTTTCCTCGAACTCTAGCTCGCTTCCGTAATTCCTCTCGCTACCACTCTCTGGGATACCCTCTGCTCTGCCCTCAGTAGTTCCAATTAGGGCGGAGATGTTATGGGTTATGACGAATTCTGGAGATGGTAGCTTGTCTTCCTCTTATTCGGTTGCGCAGCAGTATAACTCTACCTTGCCTTCAACTCTACCTTACAGGATCTGAAGAATGAAAGGCTTGTAAGGTATGGAGCACTATCTGTTGAAAACTCTCCTTACGTGCAAAGCATGTGCAACTAGCTAGACTTTGATAAGAATCAAGTCCATCTCAGGCTTCTCACTGATATTCTTATGTATATCGCTGTATTACTGCCCTCTAAAGGCTGGCTAGCCGCGCCGTAGGGATAGACATTTACAATCGTTCCGTAACGACAAGCACGGGCGAAACAATTCTGTGGAAGAAACTGGTGCGACTCATGGAACGAAGGATGAGTGAGAAGATAGTATTTAATATGCAGATCACTATGGGTTAGACAGACAGAGAGAGGAACCGGGGGAGAGGTGGCGAGGTGGACGAGGGGTCGACACCATAGCCACCTATTATGTAGGCGACTGCGGACCAGACAACCACGAGAGAGAGGCTGAGACTGCGATGGACAAATATGCGCTCAAATTTCCCCTCCGCTCAGACGCCTTGCCCACAAAGCCTTAACAGCTATCGTTGTTTCATTCCTATTTGCTCTGATGAATTGATGGCAGATTTTGGCGGTAGGAAGTGGAAAGCGTCTTCTGCATGGGGTTCATAATGACGCGACGGACGACGTGACGGTTCTCCATTCTCAGGAGGATCTCATCGGGATACCCAAGCTCATCCACAAGGTCATGAGTAGAGGACCGCACCCGCGAGAGGGATTGGAGAACTAACCTTCAACCTTCCTTTGCTGATGTTCTGTAGAAAGGCAGTGTTCTGATCATTGGAGGCGGCTTCTTGGCTTTAGAAGCCTTGTCTAGGGTAGTGGAAAGCGGACCGACAGACATGGCCATATCGCAGGTATGTTTCCAATAATGGTGCGCCTAATAGTGGATAGACATAGAAGCCGGTCGATCGAGCGAAGTCGCCCACTCATTGTATGTATGTCATGGCTCTTGTGGGCTCACCTCTTGGTCTCCAGTCCCCCTGATGACTCATTGGCTGTACTCCAATAAACAGATGTTCGCTGAGTGGTCTGTCCTCCAAAAGTATCTTCCACGGTACTTGACAGAAGCTCTTATGGTAGAAGCCAGAGAGAGAGGAGTTAAACTTCAGGAACGATGCATCGCCTTTGAAGTCTCACCAAGTGTGGACAGCGGGAAGGTGAGGCTTTGTGGTGCCCCGTTCTCTGCCTAAGCCTTTCCTCCTTTGCCGCTCTCTCTTGCCCTGAGGTGCATACTAACCCTCTGTCTATAGCTTCAAGTAAGATTTGAGGATGACAAAAGGAAAGAAGAGCGCAGATTAGAAGCAGAGCTTGTCATCTTTGCCCCTACTCGATCAGGAGGATCTCCTCCACTCAGCCATGCCTCCGGACTTGCGGTAAGAGTGGATCATGACCTTCGCCTTTCGCAAGGGTAGAGCTAGGGTTCCGAGGAAATGGCCCAAAGTAATAGATTAGAGGCAGAAGCTATCAAGTTAAGGACGAAACCAATAAGCACTTGAGAAAGGAGCGAGGGGCGGCGGAACAGCCAATAAGAAAGAGGGTGCGCAGCCGTGCGTGTGGATCGCAAGCTGAGAAGTCGGGAGACAGGCTAACTCAATGGCCCTCAGGTTGACCCTATGAACGAAGGCTTTCTGGCAGACGAATACCTTAGAGCGATTGGTACCGCCGATGTCTTCCTAGCCGGAGGATGCGTTAGCTTTCCGGAAGGGAGCCATGGTCAAATGCGTATACAAAGTGCCGATCATGCCACGGTAAGGAGTATTCCTTGTTTGGACTTTGCCGGTATTTCTGGTCCCAACTTGCAACCTAGGCGACTCTCCTGTCGATATGTAGATTCCGCGAAAGAACCAGCCCTCTAGTTGACCTTTGAGATTGCTGTTGATAGGCTCGTGAAAGAGCGCGCAGCTTCTGAAACTGAAGTCTGCTTCTGCCTTGCTCTAACGGTCCAGCTAAGCGGCACCATAGCCGCACAAAACGCAGTCCTGTCGACGGACAACAAGCCGATGCATCAATACTCCTTCTACCCCTCGGCCTCCTATGATATTTTGGGATATCGGATGCAGGCAATTGGCACAGTTGACAGCAGGTGCCGAACAATCGCCTACTGGTTTACAGGCAAGAAAGAAGTCAAGAATGAGGTAGGGCACGTCCTTCTGTTTCTTGCGGGGTTCCTCGGTCCGACGCGGATGAAATGTGGTTCATTTTAACGAAGATCCATCCTCAAAAATGACGTTTTTGGCCCAAACATGCCTTCTTTCCTTTTCCGAATCAGGGAAACCCTCCGTTTCTAATCCACTGGGGACATTGTCCAACCCTCTTCTGTGCCTATTCAATAGCAGGAAGGACGTCCAGGGCTTCAGAGAGGCATCATTTTCTATTTTTCGGTTGAGGGGGCTGTTATTGGAGTACTCCTTTGCGACAAGCAGACGGCAGTCCAGTTGAGCGCTTTGGCTTCTCAGGTGCTGTCCAGTGATCCAAAATTCTTCCTGGTTTGTCGTCTGGGCCAGTATATATAGACGGCACAGCCAAAACAGAGAACAGGAGGCAACGTGGGAGGTGGATTGAAGGTCCGACAGCGAAGTTCAGAGGCTTGATGCCCAATTCCCATGCTGACCTCTATTTCGACAATCTCAGGCCAAAGCCATAGTTGAGGCAAAGCTGAAAGTAGACCTGAAAAGTATCGGCCCACCGCGTAAGGAAGGCTTGATCCAGAGTTGTAATCTCTTGCATTTACTAGGTTCAGAAGGTCCTGCTTGTCTCTGCAGCTTCCTCATCCTCGTGTGATCCACCGCTTTCTGCATCATCCATTGCAACTCTTTCTCATTCTTGCCTCTTCCCTTATATACGGTGGTGCTTAGTCTCCGACAGCTATTTCCTTGATCCAGCCTTTAGTATCTATTTTTGTTCGGACTCATATGTTCTCTAGATGACCATACCTACGCAGATACTATAGCTCCTGAGGAGCTTATTGAGTTCTGCGCTAAGGAAGCCGCTACCTTTGGAGAAGTGTTAAAGTGGGATACTATAAAGGTCACAGCTCCCCATCGTCGCAGTCATCTAAGCGGCAGGGCTCGAGGAGTGTCCCAAAAACCTGAGCTTTGAAGTAGGAATGTCTCAACAACCCTCTCCCTTGTCTCAGCGTTCCGCCCTGGATCACGTCGTCTCGGATGCGGTGTTTAAACCGTTGCAATCCTTCTATGTCTGCATCGCACACCTTCGTCCTCATTGATTGTTTGCTTGTTGTTGGGACCATGTACATCTTGCGGCAAGGCGCATGTGTGGTCTGTGCCTGCAGTATCTCCTTTTGTGGTCCTTGCGTGTCGTTTCGGCTATTAAAATGCTGCTTAGTACCGACCTTCAGAGCTTCTCTTTATAAACGTTTATAAAACTTCTTGAAAACCTCTGGGAAGCTCTGCGAAACGTGGATTGTTCCCAAGGTCCCACTTCTACACAATGCAGTCGCCTCGCGACGGGGTGTGTTTGCTCACCGAGGCGTGGAGTCATGATGACCAAAGGCCTCTGCTGATGGCGCCACAGGTCACTCCTCATCGCCCGCAAGGAGTGGCCTCCTTGTAGCTCAGAGGATGAGTAGACACACTCTAATAACGCAAGTACTAGGAGAGACTCACAGACAGCTCCAACGTATAATAATCAGGACCCCAATCCGGCCATAATATTAACAAGCCTCATGGCTAGCGGTTAGCGACTCTATCACCAAACAAAATGATCGTTAGCGGCTATCTGTCCCTGTTAATTGGTCTTACTGCCGTTCACCAAAAAGTTGTTCAGTCAGAGAAGGGATTCTGATCGGCCGAGTGCAGCGGCAACGCGGCAACTCATTTCTCATCTCACGCGTCGGGGCGAGGCAGAGCCACATTGAGGGGAAGAGGACGAGAGAGATGACCAAGGCACTAGCAGGAGGAACATACGATGAGAACCGCGAAGACGAGAAGGGGCCAAGAAGAGAGTAGAGATATTGGCTAGGACCTAGAACGGACAAGGAAGAGCAGGTGGCATAGTAAAAACCTAGCTGTCGGGATGGTACCTGACTACCGTCTAATTCCGCTGTTCAGCTGAGAGGCTCCTATTCTTACCCCTGGACAGATTGAACAGTCGCGGGAGCAAGAGTCACGATTCCTTGCATTAGGGCTTAGACGTTAGACCAAGGAGCGACGTACAGACCAAGGAGCGAAACGTGACAGGCAAAGACGTCAGCCACCAAGGTTCCAGAAACGTGATGATACAACCCAGCAGACGAGGTAGTAACTTCCGGGAAGAGGAAGATACCTAGAAATGGTCCAAACGGTAGCTGTAGGTCCCGCAGCGGGCCAAGGAGCTGCGACACCTCTGGACCAGAAGCTCCCTGGGGATTGTTTGCAGTCTATCCTCTTCGACTTTCTCTCGCCCAGAGAGCGAATTAAGGTCTCCGGAGCTTCAAGAACGTGGTGGAGAGCCACCTTTACACCGTCAGTGGGGCAAAAGGAGAGCAGAGTCGACAAGGAGGAGATTGAAGACAGAGGGAGTAGGGCTGTGTCTGACTCTTATGGCACTCTCTGGAGCACTCTTGACTTGAAGGAGTGCGGGGCAACAGTTACTGACAGCGTCATAGAGAAGCTGGTCACAAAGCATGGATTTGGAGCCGAAAAGGTACGGCGTTGGTTGAACTCTCTCTAACCTTCTGAGACTCTCTCTCTCTCACACACACCGTGCCTCTCTCCTTTATGGTCTCTCTTCCATTTCCTACCTTCCCTCTATCGTACCGTCCTCTTCCCTCCGTGATCCCCATCTTCCAATCATGTGGGCACTTCCTTACCTGTTCGTGACCCTTTGTCCTTTGAACTTGCGACGACTCTTCCGCTTACTTTGACTCACTTCTTGCCCTGCGCCTACTCAGATTTCTCTTTCTGGGCCGGGCATCACTGACAAGAGCTTGGAAGCCATAGTGTCTCGTCACCATGGGACGCTGCGATCGCTCACCCTTCATTCGTGCTCTTCTGTGACGGACTCCGCCTCCATTCTGCTGCTGGCGGACCGCTGCAGCAAATTGGAGGAACTCGTGCTTCGGCACCTCCTCGAGCCATCAGAATTGCCAAGGTCTTTAACTGGTGAGAAGAGATACGGATACAGAGAGAAAACTTTCATCATCTTCAATTCCTCCTTTGCAGCCTCCTTCAACCTTCTTCCTACTGGTGTGTCAAAGAACCAGACTAACCATGCCTATAGTTATCTCTCTTTCGTCTCTTTCTCTTAACGCCTCTATCTTTGAAATGAGTTCCTCCATACCTTTCTTGGTATCTCTCTGCTTTCTGATCACGTTTGCTTGCACTTGCCCCCAGTAGCCGTTCTTCTCCATGAGTCACGTGGCGCTCGCTTGTAACTTACCTCTGCATTGCTCAAACTGTACCAGGGCTGCTTAGCGTAGGCCCATCGCATAGCTTGGTGTCTGACGCTTCAGTGAAAGCTTTGATGTCCGGGTGCCCAAAGCTTAGAAGAGTGGACTTCTATGGGAACATGATCATCACCGATGCTGCAGTCCAGGTAATCCCTTACGTAAAAGGCCACTGCCCACATTTTTTTACCTAGTTCTCCCTCTCCCTTTCTCTCTCTCTCTTCTTCTCGGGCCTCTCTGGCCTTTTTCTATGTTCTCTCTTTCGCTTACTTTCTGCTTATTTCCATCCAAGAACTTATGTCCACTTTCTTATTTACTTCCCTTTCCCAAACCCTACTAACTCTAAATCTTACTCCTTAGTCGATCGCAAGGCAAAAAGGGGTAGAAAGGATTGGGGTGGGCATTCCTTTATTCTTCACTGCGTACGAGCTCCGTTATTAAAGTATGGGAAGCTTAGTTCACTCATCTGTCCTGGCGCTCTTTCTCTTCTCAGGTTCATGCAGTGCCGAATAACAGACGCTTCCATCACCGAGATAACATGCAACGCGTTCTCTTCTTTAACTTCCCTCAGCCTCACCGGCTGCTACCGTCTGTCGGAGGAGTCTCTGTGTCATCTTTCTCTCTGCAATAAGCTGCAGGAACTCGACCTATCGGGTATGTCACGTCCTGTCCTTCCAATGTCAGCTTACCAGCGGTCTCTGAGGATCTATTTATTGTGTCTCCTAAACTGGATTGTTGCGCCATGCCAGGGGTCATGAACGTTAACGACTCCGTCTTAAGTTCTCTTTGCAAAGAACTGGATCTAAGGTCATTAGACATTTCTTCGTGCTCGAAGGTAAAGGCAGTGGGGTATCCTGCTTACTTCCAGATCTGGCTATTAGCTATGTTTCTCTTTTGGCAATTTCCGTCATATGGTACTACTTCTTCGTTTTGTTCACTATCTTGCTGGTCATCTGTGTGTTGCTTGATCTCAATATCACCACTCGACGCTGCAATAGGTCACAAACTTTGGCATTGGAAGCGTGGCCTCAGGGTGTCCAAACTTGATGGAACTCTCTTTATTCAGCTGTAACATCAACGCAAAGGCCGTGAGCAGCCTGGCGCGGTGAGTCTCTTTTCAGTGCATGGCTGAACAAAGTTCTTCAGCCTTCTCGCTCTCTATATTTCCCGTACCCGTACCAGTTAATGAGGTGTCTCTAACAGTTGGTTTACTTTCAGGAGTTGTCACAAGCTCCAGCGCTTAAATATCTGCAGCACCAAGATAACGTTTTCCTCCGTCTCTAGCCTTCTCTCTCTTCCCGCTTTACGCACAGTTAATCTACGTTGCTGCCCCGCGCTAGCCCCAGGCACGGTGGAAACGTATAAGGGGAAGCTCCGGATAGCCGGCAGGGTGGTGACGGTCTTGGGGCAGGAAACCATCGACGATGAAGGTAGCTGGCCACGTCTTTGGTGTCTCCTTCTAGGTTGCTAAGAATTCCTGCCTTCTCGGCGTTACTTTGGATTGCTGCTACCTTTCAGCAGCGTGTACCACGCTTTCCCCCCTGTCTTCTGTACCCATGCTTCTGTCAGTTATTTTTGATCGCCCACTCCCCTTCTCTCCCGTCAGTGGTTAACTCTTTCGCTCTGTCTTTTGGTTCATGTTACCGCCGGCAGCTTATCTACTCTGCAACGATACGTAAAAAGTCTTATTTTCTCTCTTTCCTTCTTGTCTTTAGAGTTCACAGACCGCTGGAGCTCGAAACTACCTCC